>LUGF01021838.1:79422-116327 GCA_001625245.1 Calycopis cecrops | reverse complement strand
GGCCAGACTAAGAGCGTCCTCCTGAGTACATAAAATTATTCCCTTACGTTACGAAAAAAAGAGATACTGAACATTGGAAAAAAGAAGAAACGAATCAGGTAAATCAATAGGTACATAGTTAGTTAGGCTAGTATATGGTTATATTGTTTTTTTTTTTTTTTCTTTTTATCTGTGGACTTTACACACCACGTTAGCCTAGCCCCGTGCTAAGTACCGTAAGGACTTGTGTTACGGGTACTAGACAACGGAATATATTTAATAGGTTTTATAAATTTAAGAAATTTAATATACTTAAGATTTTTATTATAGAAATACATATAATACATAGATAAACATCCATGACCAAGGCGGGATTCGAACCCGCGAGCCCCGGCGTAACATGCTCCACTTATCCGAGCCCTGTACCACTGCGCCAGCCTGGTCGTCAATAGTAAGTAATAGTAATAGTCGTTTAGTTATTTCATGTGTGTTCTGTGTTGATATACGTAGTTAGATATTATATAGAACTCAAGTTCACTGAAATATATGGAAATTGAGCATTGTTAAGTAACAAGCGCTTCATTATATACAATGGAAGTAACTTTATTGTAATAGCAGTGGAGTTGGATGGAGCATATACGAGAAAAATAAATACAATTGTACATTCTCTTTATTCAAATATTCATTTGCAACAAAGTTTACTCTGCTTTTGAATTTCCATATAACATGTAAACCAACAGTACAAATAATTATGAAATGTACAATGAATTAATAATAAAATACATTGTCTTCTGCAATAGAATATAAAATAATGTTATAGGATACCCTTGTGTTGTGTTTTGTACGAATAATAATTATGATTTTATAATAACTATAATAAATTCAACAATGTAGTCGGATTATTTTGGTAAATTATATTATTATATTTGATAATTTACAGTGTTTTACATTTTACGCGTAGATTTTGGACTTCAAAATGAAGTTATTATACATATAAACTTTTCTCTTGAATCATATTAGCTATTAAAAAAACCCATCAAAATCTGTTGAGTAATTTTAAAGATCTTTTATACTTACTATGTAGTGATAAATTGGGATGACCGTCCTCAGTCAGTCGCCTCTGCGTACCTACTGTGTTTCAGATTCGTTTTCGACATGCATTTATATTTTAATGACATTATTATCTTTTATCTGTGGTAAACTGGTAAATACATATCTGGTTTATATAAATTCCATTTTATACTGACACTAACAGGATCCAACCGCTCGTTTGCTTTTATAAACAGAAAAGAAGATTAAATTTAAGAAGATTAATTAAAAATTTGTAAATAATTATCACAAAATACTAGTATTTGTTTTGTACTAAAAGATATTCACTTTTATTATTTTTAAGTTTGTAATTTACATAACGGATGTACACATAATAAAAAGGTAGTGAAAATATGTTATAACATATAATTATTGTACTATTATCCTTTTTTAAAAGTATAAAAAAACTTGAAACAAGCTTATAATTATTTGTTATAATACATTCTCAATTGCTCATAAGTTTTTTAAGCGAATACCACTTTCAAAAATATACTCTAATGCTTTATAAATTGTAAAAAAAAATAATTTTCAGTTGCAGCTAATCCGACGGGAATATTGAATATGATTATGAGAAGGAAGCAGCATAAAAAAGACGCAAGCTTCTAATTTGCTAAGTACCGTAAAGACTTAGGACTTAAATTAAAAGACTTAAATTCTGGTACCCAACAATACACCCAACAATTTAAGATTTTTATTATAGGAATAGGTAATACAATATCTTATAATTATGAATTTATAATTTATAATAAATTCAACAATGTAGTCGGATAATTTTGGAAATGATATTATATTTATGATACTTATGTAATATAAACATTCTGCGGCCAATAATTTATCATAGCGTTTAGAGCAAGCTGTAGGTACTCTCTAAAACTGACCATATCCAGCGTATTAAGATCGGGACTAGACGAAGTCCAGTCTTCAGCTTTGATGTAGTCCGAGACGTTCGCTTCCCACCAAGACTGCGTGGCCCGAGCTTTGCGACCCGGTGCCGAGTCTTGCTAGAAGGACATACTTATTGAATGTAGTATTATAACGGGCTTAACAACCTTCTCAAGAATGGTATCATGAAATATTTGTGCCGAAGTTTTGATACCCTTTTCACAAAAATATGGCTCAGTCATTCCTTCATAGCTAACACCCCACCAAACCATCACTGAAGTCGGATAATGCTCAAGTTGCACTCTGTCGACGAATTGAGAAGCTTTCTTAGAGCTTTTTAAATTTTCTCTTCCGTAAACAAAATTTTTCTGTGACCTCCCTTTGCGTACCGCTTCAGTAGTTGTTTTGATATTACTACCCTAGCCATTTGTAATTTATCAGTTAAGAAATGACCAGTGCGTCTCTTATAGGCTGCAAGTCTTGAGTCATCTCTTAAAATACTCGACATGGTTCTAGGTGCTATCCTTATTTTCCGAAATAAAATCTTTTGCTTTGTATAGGATAGGATTTCTGATAATTTTTTCTCTTACTGCTTTGACCACCTTTCTCGTATCAGCAGTACGTGGACGGCTAGATCTTTCTCTGTCACAAAGAGAGGAAGTCTTATTGTACCTATCAATAGCCCGGTACACAAACATTTGACTAATACCCAGTGTATGGAGAGTTTTAAAAATTGCATTTGGCTCCATACCTACTTTGTATAATGCGATCGCAGCAATTATATTCTCTTTATCACCACATTTTAATATCGCAAAATACTGTACAATATATTGGCGCCAAAATGAGAAAACACAATGAAAAATCGTATAGAAATGACATATTCCAAATTAAAATGTAATATTTTTTTATTTTTAATTGTAACAGTATTTATGGCCAGACAAAGAATCTACGCTTGTACACTGACTTCTTAAGGAAATAAAGCGGTCTCTAGACGCTCAATTACTTGTATACTTGATTGATTAAATAATTCCAATGGCACTTTTAATACAAACGCGTAATACACAGTACATGTACACAGTAGTGTTAATAAAAATTAAAGTGTCAATGAAAGTGTCTGAGTGTCTTTGTGACTAAAATTGTCCAATAGACATACGCAATATCTTCAACAAAAAATAAACTCGCTCAAACTAGTATATTTGCGCAATCTTCAATATTAACCATAAACGGTCAATAATATTTGCCAGTCGGTTCCATACTAATCGTCTAGGGGCCGCCTAACAAAGTTTACAAAGTGAAATTTGTCAAAGAGTTGACTGCGTACACTCGCGCAAATAAATCATTAGCCATATTGATTCGGTTCAACTACCCGCCTCATCCCCCATGTCGGTCGACTCCTAATTGGCACGGGGTCGCTGGGGAGCGGAGTTTATCGCTGACATATGCTCCTGACTGTACCATTATCTGTGATGGGATGAAAGTCACGCCTGTCCCGTTTGTACGCATAACTTGAATTTAATGCTGTGTGTTATTGTGTCGAAATTATCTGCTATGTGCATACATCTGCTTCGGTGTTCACATGTATCATTATCAACCGGAGGACGACCACTGTTGAACGTAGACAATGTATAGGTATAGTATGTACGTATGTATATATAGTGTAATATAGTACATATGTACATATATATATGTAGTAGTAGTATGTACTATAGTAGATCTCAGTTAACTAGTGGTTATTTTCGTTTTATATAAAAAAGGGATGAGTATATTTTAAGTTCGACATCTTATTGTGTATAGGTATATGTGTCAAATATCCTTGAAATTTGCCCGAAAGTTTCGAAGAATAGCCCTGGCAAACAGTTTTGTATTATTACAAAAAACGCCGTACATGAGCTTAAGAATGCTCATAATAAGCGCAAATGACACTGAATGCGTCATTTAGTGGGTTGTTCTACGCAGGAAGACGTAATGTATATACAGAATATTGAGGTGATCATTAGGATAGTAGTTGTCCGACGACTTTCCACGTCTTCCAATAAAATGAGGTAATCGAATGAAAAAGAAGTTTAAATTTAAGTTTGGCTAATTAGGTAGGTACATACATAACTATATTCTAGTAAAACAAGAAATAGGATAAACGAAATACAAATAAAATGTATATAGTTCAAGACTTTATTAGTTCTAAACTCACAATTATGATATAGCTTCCGCCCGCAGCTTCGCTCGCATGGATTTCGGACTTCAACAATGAAATTATTATACATACACCTTTCCCTTGAATCACTCTATCTGTTAAAAAAAACTCCATCGAAATCTGTTAAGTAATTTTAAAGATCTAAACATACAGACACACAAAGGCGGAAAGCGACTTTGTTTTATACTATGTAGTGATTTAACACTTAATTCATAATACTTTTTTTCCAGGAATTCTAAGCATCGTCATAATATAATGTGCCAAATAAATGCAAACAACAGAACACAATTAGAATTCAGTGTTATGAATACAACAAATACTTATGTAAATATCCGCAGTAATAATTTTCTTTTATTTTTGCATAAAAATGACATTGGTTTTTTTAAGCGAGAGGCTAATATATACAGCCAGACAATGTTTATAACAAACACAATTAGTGTTGTCCCGAATAATAGTCAAGTTCTATACGACGGGTCACACTGCAATTTGTTACTAATGAAGTCATTGTCGCAACACTAGCGTCACCGACACATGCACTTTAACCGAGTAATTGTTCCATTCACTGAACCCAACCCTAGCGATTTAATTTTATGGTATTCGCCGCCGATATGATAATCATCGAGTTTGAAATATTGCTTGTCAATTTGTGTTTGCCTGCGTGGTAATGATGTCGGTTGCCTTTATTGTCTGTTTCCGAGACTCGTTATAGTGCAAACATCGTTATCATTAGTGTTGTTCTCGAGTTGCACTTGTTTTTTTTTTAAATTGAATTATTATAGACAACGGTCTCTTGAGGATTTACACGCAAATGGAAAGGTTGAATTGGTAAGTAGTTTTTTTCAGCACAGATGCGATGTTATAAAGTAACTGTACGTTAGGTACGATGAACTCAGAAATGAAAGGAAACAACATTTAAGACAAAAATTTTATTCGATCGAACATTATTACAATATCTTTGTATGTTTTTTGTTTTAAATCAAATAAATAAAGAAACTTTCAGCGAGATATCATTATTAGTTTTTAAGAAATAATACATTTTCAAAAAAACGCAAATATTACTGTCGTTTATACAAAGGCTATGAAAAAAGAAGTTATTTTATTTTCTGATAAAAAAATATCGCAGAGACACCTATACCTTTCGTTGGTACGGAACCGCGGTGTGCGAGTCCGACTCGGATTAGGCCGGTTTTTAATTTTCAAAAACCAACATGTAAGAAGAGGTAATTAAGGTAAGGTAAGAATAAAAGATGTAACAATAAAAATATTTTACAACTAGAGACACGACTAACCTTTTCTTCTCTCTTTTTTTGACTTGGCTTGATGCAAGAGTAGAGTAGAACTGCCATCTATCTTATGAAATAACTTTGTTAATTTTGCACTTAGTAGTTTACTTTTAGAAGTATCTTTTTATAGATATTAATATTGAATAAATATTAATTTTTCTTATATATACCTGCATTTATTAAAAATACTATATAAGTTTCATCTTATTGAAAATTACTGCTACTATGTTGCCAGCAGTACACATTAACTTAAATTAAATAATAATATATATCGTACACAATTTGATACCGACAAAGGCAACGTTAGTTCTTAAAAACAATTACCTTATCATTAATTATTTTAAATTAAAATATATATTAAATTTATTTTTGCAAAATGTAAATAATATTATGTAAGAAACGACTTAAAATAATTTTTAACATTGCAACCAAGAAATGATCCACCGACGTTTCCAGAAATTCGACACTTAACAGCCGTTACAATTAAGAAATAATTTATTATACAGAACATACGTTTATAGCCGTTTGTTAATTCACTGAATGCCTTATCTCGAAAATCGCATCATGGCGACAGGTGCGAGATCAAAAATGCGTATAATTCAACTCGGACTAAGCCAAGGGTGCTTCCCCTATCCCCAAAACATCTCTCGATGCAGATTTCAAGGATTAACTGGTAACTATGGACCTCACAGCACCTGATGAGCGCGAAAAGCGATGGCGGAATCGTTTTGTTTAAATTCAACATCAGTTAACATTGTTAATAGGGGGATTTGGCGCAGGGGGTTTAAAGGGATTTTACATACATCCCTTGCGCTTGTTAAATACGAAGCGAAGTTTCGTGATCTCGAATCATTATGTGTAAATAATTACAGTAGCTATAAGGCTGGTTATTTTGGCTTCGTAGGCGACGTAAGTGTCCGAACAATAGTAGTCGTCAAAATGATCTTGGTATTTTGTATGAAAAAATTAGAACAAGAATTTTGTTATAATAATAATCTCTTTAGGATAGTTATTACAATATGTTATAGGCAAGTATAATGTAATGTGAGTATTATAAGATGGACAGTAATTTGAATAAATTATGATCTATTTTACATTATTTCAAAATTAGCCTAAAATGTTCAACAAATATATTTATTTAATAAATATTATTCACTTCATAACAACTGTTATATCAAATGTACACCTAGACAAACATTTTCCATCTCTATTCAGATAATAACTAAGATAACATAAAAAACCAGCAGACTTAAGTATAGTAATTATTACTCTTCTAAAATAATTATGAACACGATCGGTACGAACAAACCTCAACCTTCACAAATCTGAGCTTTACAACACAGCCTTAAGGCTACCGCGATTCGGTGCACAATTCTCAAACTCTAACACAAGCTACGTACTAAAATAAAACCACAGTTTCACGTTGGTTTCATATAGGGGGGACCTCTAAAGGACCTTTTTCGTCGGTCGTCAAAACTCTAGACCGCATTAAATCTTTCTACGTTCGCACAAGATGACCAAAATGTTCACAAAACTCCACTTTATACTCCTTTAGCAATACGTCTTCACGCCAGTACTCTAACAGTACAGTAGTAGAGATTAAAGAGTATTACATAATATCACGATCCTTACCCACTTTAACTTGCCACTTCCATGTTCATAACTCTACATTCAAACACGCTAGTTGCGAAGACTCTATGTGGAGTAAATAATAACGAAAATACTATAAGGAGTAAAATCATGTGGAACAGTAACTTTGAGAGTGACTCTTGAGTACCTATTTTTATAGTAGGTACCGCTAATCTTCTAAAGAAGGTATCTCCAGCAAGCTCTAGTTTTTTTATTTCTCCATCTAGGAAATCGTGTAATGTGTATAATATTGTTTTGAAGTCGTCGTTTGATGTTGATGTATTCCGCCCTTATATATATATTCTTTCATCCTTAGCTTATGGCCTTTCTTAATTTTTTATATATTTCAATACCACGACTAGACTAGGATTCACGGCGCGTTCTAAGTCCGGCTTATGTTATTTTACTTTTTGTATTGGACTGAAACTTCTAATTCAAATAACTATATTATGTTGCTTCAGTGCAAATTCACGTAGGTATACAGATATACATAGGTAAGATATGTTCTGTATTAAATGGGTAACCTAGGAAAAAAATATAAAAATATTTACACAGGTTTATGAGTTGGGAATCGAATCCTTATCTTCAGCTACAATCCGAGTAGGTATCTTCCCATTCAACTATCATTATTGCATACAAACAATGACGTAGTCCAGAAGTATATAAGTAACAATTTAAATGAAATATCTTCATGATACATATAGTGAAAACCGAAATACATACCTGAAAAGATATTAAATCTCCCATGTAATTTACTAACATTCTCTAATTAATTTAATTCGTAAGTGAAATATTATAACAGAATAGACCCCCGTCGGCTTGTTTCTGCCTCGTCATCCTCTGGTCTACAATCATGGCCTCCTCAAGATAATTCTACACCTTCATAATTTGTGGTTAACAAAAAATCAAGACTGAGGAATAATATAATTATGTGTGTTTTCTCCGAGTGTGAAATGACTAGTTCAATAGGGCTTTCCGGTGCGGCGTGAACGTAAAAGTTTCGTATCATCGTAAAAAAAGAGGGCAAAAATTGCACTTCATTCTGTTGTTTTAGTTTTATTGAAACGACTGGAAGGATTGATGATTTGATACTTTATGAAAAGCTGAGAGTTTATTCGTTCACTTTCTGTTAATGTATATTTAGGGAATTGCATATTTTTTTAAATTTGCCACTGATACCTACAGTATTGTCAGTTATTATTGTAGAAAATGATGGTTAGATTACATTTCACGCGCTTGAAATCTCAGGAAACAGCAAGTTTAATATTAAAATAAAATTATAAAGTAATGTATATATTTTTGAACCCAAATGAGTTGGATAATAGCCGCTATTTTTTTTTATTCGGATTCTATGCTATAGGCGAAAACCGATACAGCTTCATCTATATGAGAGGCTCATCATTGGAGACGTGCCTCTGTAATTTGTGGTCGATAGGGGGGCTGACCTCCCTCTTTCCCGCTGATGGGAGAAAGCATCCCGATAGCGATTTAAAAATAGTTAGGTATGCTATTTTTATCTTGGCCGCTATTTTTATTACGGCTAAGCTATATTGAATAACGTGTAGCACCGAAAACTTTGTGTGTCTTTTGTTCAGCCGTATGTAATTCGGCTAATCATTGACCCGCTTGAACACAAAATGGCTAGTCGTAATGTAATCCGGTTACAATCAATAGTATTTACATGAATATTATAGTATCGATGTTGATCAGTGGTTAGATAGTACGATGCGACCAGAGATGTAATTAATATATTTTCGGTATATTATATCAGTGTGAGGTAGAGACTACGCTTTTGGTTTTATTATGGTTTATGAGTGCAGGGGAAATTGCACACCAGAGGGGTGATATTGATGAACTACCAATGATAAGATTCTAATCTAATACCAATGATAAGATACGTACAACCAAGTCTTGAAGGATTGTAAAAGCAGCAAAATTGTGTCAGAATGAAAAGTTCGATTATTCGAAAGTCTATGTTAATTACTGTATATTGTGTTAGTTCCATGTTAGGTTTTATTTTATGACCTAAATCTAGAAAGAAAAGGTGTTACGTGACAGTAACATAAGTCATCTAGAACGTAAGTATTATATATATATTTTTTTTATTGTATTATAAGTTTAAAAAGTTACAAATATATTTAGTATCAGGTCATAGGGCGTAAAGTAGAGAGTGCGTGTGACGACTTGCTCATAACAATTATGTATCGTAGATCATAAGCAATAGCAATGACCTGGTTTGTACATGAACTCACATAGCCATACATACAAACGAATATATTAATCAATATATTATACAATATACGAGATAGATATTGTATCAAGCAAAGATGCACCTGTATGTGTAATAGATAAATAAACAAAAAATGTGCGTGCTTTATACCACACAACTGAAGTAAAACTTAATTATTGATTTTCATTACCGTAGTATGCAATGACATATTATCATGTTGTATGATATATATTATTAAATAAAAAAAGTTTCACTTAGATCGATTTTCAATCCATTTACGTTGAAAAATGTGCATTGAAGCATTTAACTCAAACTCAGAAAAATCGTGCACTTTACTGTAAACTTTTTTGAATAACGAGCTGTAAGTCACTTGAGTTAAGGTTCTTTTTTATCTGACTTGACATGACCGAGTATACATTTTTGTAACGCTCTTGCCAGTTTATTCCCCAAGTCAAGCGCGCGTATTTATGTTTTACTTCAAAACATATAAATATCATCAGAAATTGAATGTATTTTCATATACGCTAATCTATAATCTCTAGTCTTCGGGAATGCTTCATATTACTCAACACCACAATACGTCTCTCGGTTTCGAGTGAAGTGAAACAATTTACCAGAATTAACGATGAAGAGGGAGCGGATTCAATAGTAAATTCCGACTGTTGCAAACAATGCTACTTGTAGCAGTCGTGCTTAAATCACTTACCATAAGTTACGACACACTAAAAGTTCAGTCAAAAGTAGTGCCACAATGCAATGCCGTTGAATTGGGACTGCACGGCCGGGAGGTACCTCTCGTTTACACGAGACCGTAAAGTGACCGCTTGCTGTTGGATTTCATGCGGTGTGTCTTACTGCTGAAGTAGCCGGTGGCCCATGAAGAGAGGAGGGGGAAGGAGGGCAAGGCATCAGTATAACTTTTACGCGGATGTCTATTGGCAACGGTAATCATGAAAATTGCTCGTTTGCAACCTTACTCTTTAAAAAAACAAACACAGTCACACGTGTGTATGTGTGTGTGTGTGTAATTGATCTCGAAGCGCTTGAAATTTCATAGAACACCACGCTCAATTTTAGTAATAATTACTTACAAATGTTTGTAACGGAGCATAACGGGTAAATGTTTTTCACATGTTCTTGTTCCCCGCGCCATCGTGCCAGCATCTTTTCTAATTCGATTAGACTCCGTTTCTGTGGTAAACATTTTATTTCATTATCATTAAGTATATAACAAGAGTAAGTAGGTTATTGCATTCCAGTTGAACTGCGCCGACGAGCTGCCTAAAACGCTAGCAATGTTATCGCGTTTGGTGCGACTGAGTTTTCATTGTCCCATTTAGACTCCCTGAATAGGTCAATAAAATCTGAGAAAAAAGAGAGAAGGAGGGCAACACACCTTTTTCTTTTGTGACGTAGGAATAACTTTACGTCCGGTACCCAAGAGCCCTGGTGACTCAACCGGGTACAGCGTCGGGCTCGGCAATTGGGTTGCCCCTACCGACTAAACTCCTGCGTGTGCCTTAAGCCGCTATAATTGGAGAGCCCCGGATCTACAGTCTAGTCCTGCATAGCCTTGGGTATCATAGNCCCCCCCCCCCCCTCCCCCACCACGACAAGGTAGCATTTTCGGGAAGAGGGCAACATACCTGCACAAGCGTTGGTATTCATCACTTATTCATTTGCTCCTTTAAAACATATAATAATAAATTAGCATTTATCGGTCCACTGCTGCTGCGTATCATTAAACGGACTCGTATCGATCTGAAATCCTTAAAATCATCATCCGAATGATAAGTGTACAACTGTACAGTGACACACACGTGAAGTGCCAATGTACGAGAACAATTGCCACTTTTGTTTAGTATGACATTTTTACGAGAAGACGATTCACGATTTATCGTAACCATTCGGTAACTACTGACCATTAAATTCTTCATCCCATCCCCTCCAAGAGGCCACCGGCAACTCACAAACCGCTCACATGATAAGCTCCGACTTAAAAGTGAAGGCTATCACTTAATTTTTGGTCGAAATTTGGTGGTATCTCATGTGCGAAAGAGCCCCGGTAATCTCAAAATTCGGCCGCGATGCTACTATCGCTAGTAAATACAATTTATATTCTCGGAAACAGTCCGCATTGAAAATTATACCCACCTTTATTTATATACAGTTATATGTTTGCCACAGGCGATGTGCAGCGAGACGGAAAAATAGTGTTTTACTTTTATTTCTCTAGATTTTATCATATATTTAGATTTCTCGGGCCCGTTAACCAAGTACAGTGCATTCGTGTTTAGGCTTGGACCGCTATACCGTGAAATCTACCATTATTAGTGCCCAGTACGTTACATAAACAAAATGTCTGATGATCTAGACCAGTGGTGCTCAATTTATGGGAATACCAACGCTTTTTAGAAAGTGTTACGTATATTTTCTGAGTAATTTGTGTCTATTTACTAAAACTTTTACTAATAGCTATACTTCAATGATAGATATTATTGAGAATATTTTTTTGTTTAATTATTAAATAATCAATATAAAAAATAAATTCTTAGTATCAGATTCCACTGTCGATACTTCTACAATAAGTACAAGTCAATTTGTTCAGGTGTATAGTATACCAAATATTTTGAAAACATGATAATTAAAAAAAAATAATTATTTATTGTTATTTCTATTTATTTTGTTTTATATTTATATGTGTTGACTGTAAATAGCCTACAAGTTTTTGTAATTGAAATAAATAAATAAATTGTTTCTAATTGGCTCAAAAACTACTAGGGCTATTTTAAACATGCTTTCACTAATAAAATCTACATTATCAGTACATAATATGGGAAATATTTTATTATGATAGACCAGTTTTCAAATTTGACGCCCAATGAGGTGAGAAAGGGAGCGGCTAGAGACCAAATGCCTTGTTTTTTCACATTAATTACATCAATTAACTGCTTAAACCTTAAAAATGTACCGTTTGTATGTAACTAGACAACTCGTGCCAATATCGTTGAAGGTTGTTTTTCGAAAAATAATTATTGGTTTACTTGGGATTTTTTTATAGCATAGAGTGTTGGAGACGTTATGCAAGCGATGTTATTTTGCCGAGCGAGCCTTTCAAACGTATTTTAATAGCTACTTCTTTTTCTTACTGTGTAATCTACCACTGATTTAACCCTGTCCCGGACCCGAAAAAAAATCCGCGAAAATCACCTGGTTTGATTAATCAATAAAATATATCAAGCATATACCTACCTACTAATATTTTAAGTAGGTAATAATATGCAGGTTGATGGTAGAGAAGAAAGAATGTATTAAGGTGATTTATATTTAATGAATAAGTGTATATAACAGAAGGCAAGAAAGGTTTTCGAAAGGGAGAATTTAGGTAATCGGGAGTGTTGGAGGACCTCCAAGCTGGCTTAAGATTTCTTCCCTAATCTGTAGAAATGAGGTTCTTTCAACGTTTCTTTATGAACACTTTTGGGTGCATATTTTGAAGTGATGCAGGATCAGTTGGCAACCGGGTCACCTTAGTGATAGCCTGGGCCTCTCTGGTCCTCCAGGTCCACCTACAGCTGCAGGGAAGTCGTCCATTTCGCCCCCTTTAAGGGCACATAGTTAATCATCACTATTTGCATTGTTGGAAGTCTTCATTCTATAGTCTGTAACAATAATAATGTTTATTTAGCATTTTTGTAGAGGGTACTCATTTTTACTGTAGCGTTCATTTAGTAGCGACATAATAGGTGCTTTGTTGAAAGTTTTAACTTGAGTAAGTACTACTTTTTTTGTGTTTCATCGATATGCGCATTGTTGAACTTTTGAGTTGATCATGAAACATTTTTTACTGTAGAGTACATTGTGTATCGATATTATGTGAATTAACTTGATCATGAAAGATTGGGCATTGTACTGCAACTTATACTTTAGGTACAATCCACACAAACATTGTGTATCAATAAGCATTGTTAAACGTTTTGACTCGAATGTGATCAATTTGACTACATTTTATTAGTAAATGTCCACAGTTTGAGTGCAAGTGCGCATCGGGCACCGCGTTGATTTAGCGTCGGGCGCTCCACGTAGAGCGTCGTATCGCCGCCATCGCACCGCACGTCGCGCGATAACGCAGACGTACGTGCGACTGATATTTTGTGGGAACACATTGTGTTGAATTAGCATGCGGCAGCGTACCATTGCGATCGTTTGTAATTACCCGCGACTTAGATGTATGCGATTGTACTGATACGGGGTTTAGAAATGTTGTGCGTTTTGTTTTAGATTTCTTAGTTTCATTTTGCAATATGAATCTATCTGAGGAGTCTTTCAGTTTTATTTTGCAATATGATATGTTAAGGAAGATGTTTTGTTTTTGTTCTTATTACTGTAATTTGACAAATTGATTTGAATGGTGTTGCTAGTTTCATTTTACAATGAATATGACATAGAAGAAATTTGCTTTTGATTTTCTTATTTTGAAAATCGCAATGTGTGACATCAGATTATTATAATTTCGCAGGCGTAAACATTAGGTGGCATTTAAAATGACATTTTTAGTATGTTTTACATGATTCGTAAGATATAATAAAAAAAGTTCAGTGAAAGTTTTTTAAAGCACAGAAAGCGCGTTCTCAAAGTAAGTAATCTCAAAATATTTTAAGACGGAAATGCTTAATTTGATTTTCTTGTTGTTTGCTCGATCAAGGTTGGAGGTTGTAAATACTTACCTTTATAAGAAAAAGCAAATTTTCAAATATCCAATGTTCTATTCATTTTTTATAACTTTGCGATGTAAAAATACGAAAACTTTCTTTCTTTCTTGCTTTTCAATTACAGAAGAACAGAATTTTAAGCATTTCATGAAATACAAACGCAGCTTGTGTTTTGCGCATCCGTTGTAATAATGTTTAAGAATATTTACTTTAAGTAAATAGGTCATATCTGCGCTGGCTAGCTAATAAACTAACTTGACCTACTTTAAAAAGGACGCTATTTTCTCTTGATATTTTCTAAAGTAGGCACTTAATAAATGTTCCAACAAAACATAACTTTTTATGCGCATGGAGATGAGAGGTGGAAAGAGAGAAACACATCTTAATAACCTCTATGCGGATGTCTATGCGTCGGTAGTCATGAAAACCGTTCGTTTGCCTCCTTGTACTATAAGAAAAGTCTGCCAATTTATGTAATAATGTAAAAAAATACGCCATGGTACAGTCACGAGCAATAATATATATACACTTTAGTACCTTGTCATAATTTGTAGTTTTGAAATTCCTTAATATTGCTTTTACTTGTCAAAGAAAGTTATTGTGACAGGGTACTAAAGTGTATACATATTATTGCTCGTGACTGTACATACGCATAAAATATATTATCAAATCGAGTAGTGGCCAAGGTGGGGCGAGGAAGCAGGGCAACACATATTCTGTATATGTTATACCTTTGCGGATGTCTATGGGCGTCGTTAGTGAGGAAAATAGGTACATTTACGTATTAAAATGTATATAGGCACATAAACGTATTAAAATTTACATAGACACATTTACCCAGAAAGCGTCCAAAAACTTTCGATTAATAAATTTAAAAAAGTTGTTAAAGAGCGTTTGTGTGGTAAGGCATACTATAAGGTAACAGATTATATAACAGATAGGTACCACATCTTGGGATTAGTACCCTCCTCCCAGGCTGTTTCTGTACCATAATTTTTGTAAATTTAGAAATTGTATTGTATTATATCATTAATAATATGCAAATGTATTTGTATTTTTATATTTTTTTTTAATCTTACATATCACAACATGAGGCCCGCTGAGTTTGTTTCGCCGATTCTTCTCAGGACAGGGCTAGGGTTGAACCGGTGGTAGATTTTATTGTTGACGTTCAAAAGTAATTCCTGTAATTCTATTTTGAATAAAAAAATTTTGATTTTGATTTTGATACGTATTAAGATGTAAATAGGCACATATACGTATTAAAATTTACATAGACACATATACGTATTAAAAAATATTATCAAAGCGCGAAGGCGTAACAACTCAGTGGGTACACAGAATCAGATCGCGCGGCGGCGCACCGCACAAATTCATGGAAAATACGGAGAGTTCGTAAGGTCAGGTTATCTACATCCGCCTCCGAGCCAACAATTGTTCAATCTAACGTGGCTTATCTCACTAAATATTGTATTGTGTTTTATAAGTTTATAATTTACAAATAATTATCCCTGTATTTTAAGGACGTAGTATACACAATTGTAAAACAAAAACGACTTAAATGTAAATACGCTGTTATTAAGAATAGGTAGGTATAGTTTTGTATGAATGGTGGTATAGTGAGCAATATTATCTTTTCAATTCTCAGTTACCATACTATAGTAAAAAATAATTTTTCGATCGTAATAAAATATACCCTATGTTATTTCCGGACAAAGTAGACCGGCAACGCGCCTGCAAAGCCTCGAGTTTTGCAGATGTCTATGGGCGGCGGTAGTTATCTAACATCTGCTCGTTTGCCCCTTATCCTATAAAAAAAATTGCTTTCTGTTAGTGAAAAAAATGGTTGAAATCGGTCCCGTAGTGTTGGGCCCTAGACATTCGATACAAAGAAACAAAAAGCCTTTTATCTTTACAAAATAGTAGGTATATTTTAGGATCCGAAAAATACGATGCACAATTACATTTCAGAAGCTTTATAGCAGCCATGGTCACGGCTGGACTGGAGATTCTGAAACGTCGAGCTTGTAAAAATCATGAAATAAACCGCGATAAAGTCCATTATAGTTGTTTTATCGTAATGAGTAATATTCGCGTCACTTAAGACATCATTACGATAAACAGTTGCTTCATTTACCCCTAATTGAATCTGCGTATAGTGTAATATACAATAGTACTATAGTTTAATAAACTCTTCTTTACAATCCGGTGACTCTGAGCACAAAATCATTCGCTAAATTCTAAATGATTTTCCCAAAAGTAGCGATAAGACAAGGTTAGTTCTGGGAAGACCAGCAGACTGAACGCACCAGTGGTTAAGCTATACAAGGTGCTTCTTTCTTGAGACGAAACCCAAAACTTGACTTTCGTCTCGATACCTTGTATATTTTGTTATTTAATAGTTGACTGCCTCGTGGTTTAGTGGTAAGCGTGTTCAACCACAGACGTGAGGTCCCGGTTTCGAATCCCTTGTCGGACCAAAAATTGTTATTGGGATTTTTCAATTCCTAATAACAGTCCGGAGTCAGCACGTTGGCGGTGTTACACCCCCGTGCCTCGGAGAGCACGTTAAGCCGTTGGTCCTGCGCCTAATTTCTCTCCGGTCGCGTCGGACTGCCGTCCCATCGGAATATGAGAATGAGGGAATAGAGAGTGCACTTGTGTCTGCGCGCACACATGTGCACTATAATATGTCCTGCGCAGACGGCTCGTCTATATAGACGGCCGCTGTAGCCGAATTCGGCTCGAACGACAATATAGTTGTACACTTGCACCTTTGTGAGAAGAGTGACAACCAGTGATGTACCTCTCCCACGCATAATACTGTCATAGTGACAGCTACGCCACAGCGTTTTTTTTTTGCTCGTGAAACTTGTATCATTCCGGTGCCCTATTGGAGAAGAGAGGTGAAGGAGAGCAAAGTTCCTTTTATTTATCCATTCTTTATGCCACAATACGCTATTGTATTATGTATAATGTATAATAATAAATTAACTTTTAAGCGGCATTACAAGCGCCTTTGCGAATCCCCAGATAACTTTTAAAAACTACCCGTTAGAAATAAATTAAGAAGGTTAAGCGCGTAGGTAAGTGTAAAATAGCCACTGAACTAATATAAAGCCGGCACCAATCACACTCAGCGCCGCATAAGGTCGAATCCAAAATCATCATCAAAAAAAAAGTTTAGGACGTAATAAGTTTCTAACTAATTTCGGAAAACATGTCACATTACAAGTCATCTTCAATAAATATCGTACATGTAGAAGACGTCCTCTTATTCATCATTCCATTTAGTTCGTATGTAAACATCATTTATAAAGTGAGGAAACAAGTAGGTAACACGTAGATAAATGAAATATTGTGAAGTTACATTACATAGAATATAGAATTACCTTGAGAAATTATGAAAATTCAAGCTGCGTATTTCAAATATTTCGTTTTAAATATTTTTATATTAACAACAAATAAAAATATCGAAATAATTTTAAGATATTCCTGCAACATTGTTGAAATACAAACATTTTTCAAAAACATTTCTATAATGTATCTAAACATATTTGTAGAATATTTTTTAAAAACGAAATTTTATGCATTCCTTTAATAATGATGCATAAATGTTTTGAAAATCATGACGTCAACATACCATGCTTTTTGCGCTATAGTATAATCTATTTAATAACAATAGTCCCTGGACAACTGGCATATATTTAAACTAGGGGCTTCTTATTATTATTGATCCATTTTTTTTGTTTGTTTGTTATGCTTTCTCTCTAAAACTGCTCAATCTATCATCATGATCCAAGATACTTTGTACACATATTCCTAGAGGTATTAGAAATAACAAAGAATAAATTTTATTGAAAAAAAAATCATTTTAAGGACGCGAGCTAAACTGCGGATAGCGTAAGTATTTTTTTATCTTTTATTTTAATAGATAAACTGACATAATATCTACAGTAGGTAGGTGTTCAAGATTGTAACAAATTTCAATCAGCAAATCAAGAGGGCTCAAGGGCTACGATAAAAGCGAATCGAAAGATGTTAAATCGATAGGTCTATTAAAATCAGTAAGATATCCCACAATTAATCTAAAGGTACGTCTTGTTGGCTCAAGCTAAATAATTATACCGAAGGCGTGTTGAAATAATTAAACCATCAGAACACGCATCTTATTGATTTCCTAACCGAGTTAGTATGTATAGTGACAGACTCGCGGGTGAAACAGCATGACTTGCCACTCTTCTTGGTGTCGATTGAAATGTTACCGCGGCTGTCCACTTGTTCTTGGTGTTTCGGGTTGCTAGCGCACAAAAAATAATTTCCCCTCTTTCTATTATATTCAAAAACTTTTTATAATAACTTGCGTTTTTACACAAAACTATCGCGAACGTATTCGCCGAATTTCTAAATCTATAACCTTATGACATAAGTGTGTGTAATAATGTGTGTGGTTTTATATTCACCAACAAGTTTGTAGATTTAATACTGCAAGAGACAGAACTATAAAATACTAAAAGTAGACATTATTTATAAGAATAAATAATTTTACAATAATGAAACAAGTATGATCGGAAAATTGATATAAGAGAAGCAAGTGATTATGTAGATTAGAAGCAAGCCCAAACGAGAGTATAGGCCATCTGACAAGCCGATTAAAGTTTAAGATACAACATTGTGTACATGTTTTTGTAACTGGCAACACTGTAAGGCAGAGACAGGCCTGTGAATAGAGCGCGTGCACTTCCCGTACGGTCATCTCAGCCAGATTTAATGATAATCGTTATTGATGATTGCGAGTAGACGGTAACGTTTTTATTGCTCCCGTATTATGTGGTCCAAGGTAAACGTGTGTTTTAAATCGTTATTGTCAAACTTATTTTTACAGTACTGGGGAAAATCAGTGGATGAGGCCCGTTGAGTTTATTTTGCCGGTTTTTTTCAGGACAGGGCTTGGGTTCAACCGTTGATGTAATTGTTGACGATCAAAAAGTGTTAAGTAATTCTATTTTGGGTCATGTAAGCTTACGAAAGACAGTGAAATTTAAAGTTGTTATATTTTTTGACAAAAAATATATCTATCCAATCTGGTCAATCGATCAGAAGATTTTTATAGTACCTATAAGAGGGCAAAAGAGCAGTCGGAGCCATATTCATGGCTACCGACGCCCATAGATATCCGCATAGAGGGTAGACGGATTGTGTTGCCCGCCTTCCCCCTCCATGGGCCACCGACTCAAAAACCGCAAGAAACGCAATAGCGCAGCTGCCACTTCACACATGTATCGTGCAATTTATTTTCAATTAATTACTAATGTTCAATATCGATAGATAATTATGTTAATATTTATAAATATTTGACTCCAATTTACCTATATCATAATATACAAAAAATCGTTATTATAGATTTGCTACACAATATTATAAAAAAATAGATACACACATAAAAAGAAACAGTAAAAATTCTGCCAAATGCTACACTAATAAAACTCGATAATAAAATGCGAATTGCCCTTTTTTCGGACCTGAATTTATGCTCTAAGCCCAATACAGATTCATCGGATTGTAAATACTAATAGGCGTATCCGCTTCTTCTTATGAATTGAACCATTCAAAGACTTTTCATAGCATTATGCCAACTCATTGCAGTTTCGGTCGGCTGTTCCGTATGAGACGCATTCTTGACTCAACAAAAGAGTTACCGTGTTAGTTTGTTGATTGAGTGATTCATTCCTGTATGATGGCCGGGACTCGTACACAATGACAGTAGCCTCAACCATGAGAGGTGATGATTTCTAAACGCCTGAAGGCGCATTACAACAATACGGCCGAGTTAGAGTTGTGACCATTTAAATATAATCCGTAATAAATAGATGTGTCTTTCTTTCGTTAAAACTTTTTAGTACGAAATTTCACAGGATATTTTTTTATTTAGCCATCTCGCGTGAGCTGCCCCGTCATCAGAGGCAGACTTGTAGCCCTTCGCAACATACCCTGGATTCTCATAAACACTACGGAATGCGACATAATTGGCTGTCACTTTGTGACACACTGACTTGACCGAGAGTTACGTACAGTGCCACAAACTTATCTGACCCGGTGGCCAAGACTGGAACTAAAGCCGTCATTTTGAAATGACAATCTGTTGTCAGTTTTAATAGTGGAGCGACGCACAAAACTCGTTTACCCTAAAGGGATGGGAAAAACATATTTTTAAAGTCTTTTTTTTTATGCAAGAAGAGAAACGTCTCCAAGCTCCATTAATAAACTAATAAAGTAAAAATGTTGATTGTTTGTAAATTTTATTTTTTACACGACCATAATTACAACATTAAAATATAATACTACATTCTTTTATTTCTAAATAACTAATAAAATAATAGTTATCGTGATTTTAGTATTGTGATGCCAAAATTTCAATTACTTCCTGCATCGGACATTATTTTTACCCTAAAAATCGGAATATATCTTATAATGGCAATACTTAATTAGACAAGACTTGTCACTATTGTCAGAAGAGCGCCGCCACGACCGGGTCAGAAATGTTTGTGGCACTATACGTCGTGCTAGATCGACTCGGATGAAGCACGGCACTACCTTTCAATTATTTTTTTTAATATTTATATGCATTTATTGACATAACGGGGACAAAATTAAATCCAAAGCTATCAATGAACTAAGTTTGATAAGAAAAATATCGCACTAGAGGCCTACTTCTAATTTTTATTGTCGTGTTTGTCTGTCCATCTGTCAAAACCTGTCTATGTATATCTATCTGTGTCTGTGAACGGTATATACCATCATAAAGTTGTAATTAATATTCAATACCAATGTAAGTACAAAGAATTGTATAATCGAAACAAAAATAATGAGGTCTCCGACCTCATAAACGTGTAGATGATAGATTATCAAAATTGAAATTGCCTATTTGCAATTATTAATTATAAATTAATTCGTGTAGGTACTGATATTATTCATGACGCCCAAGTTTCGCCCATGTAAAAACTATTTTTGTTCGCATAGTAAATAAATATAGCCTCTAGTAGTCCCGAATTTTGTTGCTAAAGTGAAATAATTTCTGACTCAGTCAGTATTTCTGAAGATTACCGCCCACAAACAATCAATCTTATATACTTAATCATAAAATATTGGTTCAGATATATATTTTATAATATTCGCATAGATATTTATTTTATAAAATTATTGTAATGGGTAATACAGGTAATATTTTATAATATTTGTACATTAATATAGATAATAGTCATACATAATGAGCAGGATACTAAGTTTAGGATTCTGTATCTATAGCATTTTCAATGACGGGTCTAGTGTTTTGGTTTGAAGGCTTGAATGTTTTGTGAAGTCCATAGTAACCGTAGATTTTATTAACGGAACTTAGGAGTTTGGGGTGAAGCCATTAAGATCCCTCATGCGCCCTTCATATAAATAATTTTGTAAAAGGTAGTGCCAATTACCTCTCTCTAAGTAGCCGGTGGCCCATGGAGGTTAGAGGAACAAAGGGGGTAACGCATCTTTATAACTTCTATGTGGATGTCAATAGGCGTCGGTAGCCATGAAATAGCTTCGACTGCTTTTACCCTCTTATTCTATAAAACAAACCATTTTTTTTATCGAATAAGATGTGACATTTAGACCTTCTGATTATCGTCACTAACCTTTAGATCAGTTATTTTACTGATTGAATTTGAATTTTACTGGCACATTAGCTCACACAGTCAATCGCTAGTTGATACAGTACCTTCTACAGTATCATCAATGTGTGGTCAAGTAATATTGCCATGAAGAAATACGAATCTATTACATTAATAACATTTATAACCAAACTAGAAACGTTAATAAAAAATACTTACGAATGGCGTGTGTATAAGTAAATTGAATAAAATTTAAATTAGCCTAACCAACTTCCCAATGCAATTTATCAAAAAAGGACTGCACGGTCCTCACACGATCTAATGAATTATTAACAGCAACGTCTAGAAGCAGCCGGTGAAATACAGACAGGACCGTATTACAACGGAATAAAGGTGGAAATCTAATGGCAATCGTTTCTAAACTGTATAAACTATAGTGGTCGGAAACTAAATAAATATACAGTTTACCGTTTAGGTTCCTAATGGCATATTTTTTCTACTAACAGCGAATGTATCATAAGTTATGACACGTAACACCCACTCTGCGGTGTGGTGAACGATACCGAGATCTTGGTTTTAGTTTTACTTTTTTCTCGCTTTACTAGTGGAACTCGAATTATATTTTAGCATATTTTCGATTGAACATTTGAATACAATTATAATAACTTGATAAAAATATTTTGCACATAGTTGGTGTTGTAGTTTATCGCATCATATGCATTTCTATGCTTTGGTTTTGTAGTATAAAATTGTATGATCTAGCGTAAAATGTATAAAACATTAAAATTAAGTCAATAACTGAGAATTTTGTTGAAACAGTTTAAAATAAGAAATAGTGGATATAATAGGATATAATATATATTAGAAAGATATATGTAGGTATATGTTAAAATAATAAATTATTTTTATTCATACAGATTTTTCCATACACATCATTAAATTCCCACAAATAAATTAAAATTTAAAAAAATGCATTTTGCGTTGGGATAGTTATCTCAATTATTTTATGTAATATGAAGAAATTAATTTATTTCATAGAAATTATCGTACCTATATATCGTACCAATTGTACTTTCCTTTTTTTTTTATTTAACGGCCTATATTAGGTACATTTAAAAATCATTTTATTAATAGGTTTTTTTTTAAAGATTACAATGCTATTATTAAATTGTTAAAATAATATGTAGTTTCATAGCAACCCTGGAACTACCTACCTCTTCCTAACATTAACTTTCATCAAATTAAGTTTAGTGTAACTTATAAAACTTATGATTGCTATAGTTAACGTGTGAGATTGGAACCAGTGGGTACACCTGCAGATATTAATTGCACACTAAAAGTTGCCGACCCACTCTTTAAGTTAAGAAATCGACAATTCTAATTCGTATCAGTATAATTATAATACTAGCTGCGCCTCCAGACATGTTCTGGCTGATGCCGACGACATTATCACTACAACTGTTACACGAGTCATCGAGACACGTAAACAAAGACAGACATACACCCGCGATGCAGGTACTCTACACCCCGTCCGGGGGATCCGGACGCGGACACAGTTCCGACCACAACTTCACCCTGACAGACAACAGCACACACGTTCGGCTCCTGACAGCCAGAACGACGATGTGTTGTTGCAGAGCTCAAATCAAACCGCCGAACCGGTTAGGTTAATCACGACACCCGCGCGCGAGTCGTACCACCCGCCAGTGGTGGAAGGGGGGTCCGGGCCCCCCAGTCAAGATAGCTCACAGAGCTCTTCAAGCTCATGACCCGTGTCGGCCACTTTTTAGCTGCCGCGCGCGAGCTGCTCCCCTCCGTTAAAGGTGGGGAGTTGAGGACACCCGTTGTCCTCGGCCAGATAATAATAGTATAACCTATTAATCGCAATAAGTCCGGTTTGCCTTCTCCCATTAGTCTGGGAAAGAAGGGGGGGTCTGTCCCCCTATCGACCACAAGTACAGAGGTTCGACGCTCCAGGTGAGTTCACCTCTCATATCGATGAAGCTGCACTGACCTTCAGTCCTTAGCGTAATTTCTACCAAAAAAAAAAAAAAAAAAAGCTGCGCGTTAATTTCGATCCCATGGAAAATAGAAAATCATCTCATGGCATCCCATAGGAATATTTTTTCCGGATAAAAACTATGCTATGTATTATTCCAAGTTACCTTCTATGTGTGTGTCAAAATTCAGGTTCAGCAGTATTTGCGTGAAGGAGTAACAAACAAACAAACACACAAACTTTCGCATTTATAATATTAGTAAGATTTAGCAAGTTGTGGCGCGCACGTGGTAGGGGCGAGCGGGTTGCTCTTTGTAACGCGAGCCGGCCGAGGCGCCGTCGCCGCAGCTTCACTCATGCGCATCACGGCAAAAACACGACACATCCTCAAAATAATCGCTCATATTTTTTTCTCCCGTGTTATGTGCCTAGCCTTATGAATGATCATTTGACATCGCGGTTTGACGGACTCGTTTTGATGTATTTTATGAAAGACGTTTGCAAAAATGCAAAAGGAAATGTATTTTATATCTTATTATATGAACTTTGTGATAAAAATAATTTTATTCAAATCAGAATTATATAAATACTTTTATGATGGTCAACAAAAAATCTACTTTACGCCACTTTAGTTTGTACCCTCTATGTTGAGCCGGCCCAATTCGGCTGCATGGCACTATCTCATACTAAAGCTGCTACTAAAGTTGCTCTACCTTTGCCATACACATTAGAAAATCACTTCTGCTTTCAAGATCTATGTATACTCAGAACTAGTCGCGCAAACTGCACCTGATTGACTAAGGATAAAAGACGAACCTCAAGAGGGTCGCTACGAATAATAAAGAGATCTATAATCTTACGACTAATCATAACCCTTAAGTATTTTATTCATGCATATAAAATGCATATAGAATTAAAGTCTCGGTAAGGCTGTTAGCTTTGTACGAATTCGGTACTTAGTTGTAGTACACACTATTTTAATTAGTCTATTCATTGCTATATACGAAACGATTATGAAGAATAGTGCGAGTAATAGGGCGAGTCTTCATGGATATATTTGGCAATATTTGCAGTTGTGATTTTTTTCTTTTTTTTTGGTCCGAAGAGAGACCAATACAAAATCATCGGATTATAATTATGTGGTGAATAAAGTGTGAAGTATCGAATAGAATGATATTTGTCACTGTGTAATGGTAACCTCTGACCCTACATTTTTCTTTGCATAGTGAACATAATCATCAATAAGAATATCTCATTATGTTGGTGTGCTAATAACAAGACAGGACATTGGATAATAAATCCGAGGACACTAACGGACATGAGAGTTTAGAGTTGTGCAGACTACAGACAATAATGGCTGTGACATACGGACGGGCGGGCGGACGGACGGACAGACAGACGGACAGATGGATATGACGAATCTATACGGGTTTGTTTTTTTTTCTATTTGGCTACGGAACCCTAAAAATAGTTTGTCTTATTACAATAAATGCGGAATGAAAACCTCTCGCTCCCATAATAATAATAACAACAACAAATCCTCATATTGGGGTAGGAAGATGGAATTTTTTTTTTTTTTTTAGATTTAATCTACGCTAGCAGAACTATCGTCTGTATGAGAGGCGAGTGCCCTAAGGTAGCTCGAGCCTCTGTAATTTGTGGTTGATGGGGGTGCAGACCCCTTCTTTCCCAGCTAATCTGGGAGGAGGCAAACCGGACCAGATGGAATATATATTAGGTATATATATTTATGTACTCTTAAATGATTCGTAAAAGTGATGGCTGTGCGATTATTGCGATTTATGAGTAAGTATCTAGCCTGTAGTCCATTATGATTTGGGCGATAGGGTGAAAGAGGGCAATGCATCTGTATATACGGATGTTAATGGATGCCGGAAATAAAAAACAAATTATTAAAAAAAATCTTTTTCTGTGTCTGTACTTTAAAAATCTTTTTACCTATGACGGAACGGTGATGGTTTGCGTTTGGGGCCACAGGGTGTTTGTGCACTCCAATGATTTTAATCCGGTTTTCAGTGATGAGTTTTAAATTGGTTGGTGTGTGTTCTTAGATAGGAGTTACGGCAACAACTCATCAGGGGGTGCTGCAGTAAATATTTCCAAAGCCACTGGTCTATTTGGAGTGTGGTTTTCAGTGATGAGTTTTGATTTGAGTGGTGTATGATGTTTGTAGCAAAGAGTATGTATATCAAACTATAGCTTTTGTTTCCCCTATTTTAGGTGAGTGTGGGTAAACAAGATATAAAGAGTAGACTATATAACTCATGGAGAGTTATATATTCTACACTCCCTAAACCCGAAGACAAAATAGTCTTCAGAAATCCGACGAACAGACCATGGTAGCGTTTACTTATGTTACCGCCTGTAAGAGGCCCATCCGAAAAAAAAAACTCTTCGTATCTTGTTCCCTTCTAAATAATTTATGTGACGAGGTACGTAGATGTTTTACTCCCTATCAACTTTATAAGAAACTCAAGAAAATCCATCAGGTGCTATAAAATAATTTAGAGATATTTTGTTACAATTTTTAATTTCATCAAAAATAATATTAATTTATATTATTTATGTTGAAATTATGTTAATTTATATTATGTTTATAAAGTTCATAGGGAGTAAAATATCTACGTACCTCGTGACATATATTATTTAAGTCGGGGTTTTTTTAATTATTTTACCCTTTTTTCATTTACAGTTTTACCGTCGTGGGCTTTTCAAAATGATTAATTTTGTTTATTATTTATTGAAGTATTTACTATTCTTTAGATATTTACTTATACTTACTATTTAAAGTATGTAATGTCTTACGTTTACGCGAATGATATGTACTCATTACAACAACTTTAATGGATTTTGTCGCGGTTTATTTCTTTATTTCACGAGCCCGACGTTTCAGAAGCTTTATAGCTACCATGGTCACGGGTGGGGTGTCCAGACAGATGACCAGTCCAATATATGTTTGTTAGTAAATTGTATATATTATAGTCTTTGTTAGTAGATAAAAATAAAAACCATTTGGGTCTATGCCATCTCAATTGACACAAAAAGTAGAAAAGAGAGTGATACATAAATACTGGTGTGTCTCGTTTACACGAGACCGGCGTAAAGTGACAGCTGTGCTGTCGTGTTTCGTACGGTGTGTAAGTACCTGGTGGCGCATGGAGGTGGGAGTAGAAAGGAGGGCAGCGCAATTGTATGGCCTCTATATGGATGTCTACGGGCGTAGGTAGTCTTGAAAATGGCTCCGACTGCTCGTTTGCACCCCTATACCATAAAAAAAGGCTAAGATCTCCATTCTGCGAAGTTTTGTTATTCTTCTTCTGATCCTTCTTGTCGTGTCACTAAACAGAATCAGCCTAGAACTTTGCCACGTAACTGTATTATCTATTGCTCTTTTGTCCCCTATACCGTAAAAAAATTACATTAACTGAAACATTTTAAAACATTCAATAATATAAATGACGGAGTGGCGCGTCATTTATATAGGGTATTGAACGGCGAGGCCGGGGGCAGACAATTTGAATACAAATGTGTGTACAAGGGTCACTCGTCTGTACGGATACCTGAACATGGCCGCCCAATTATTTTATATCCAATATATTGAGGACACGGACGCAGTTTGAAATTAATAGTGTGATTTTTTATAAATGGAATGCAGCATGGCATTACCTAGTCATATGCCGCAATGACATTATAAACTACAAAACTGCTCCTATCCTAGAGGCGAATTCAGCCGGAAGATAAATCTAGTTGTTTAGTTACAAGCTTGTTTTAGTTACAAACTTAGGAACAGACTCGCTACGTTTTAAGCTTTAGAAACGTTCCAAAAAACATTTTGACGTAATATTTTTGAGTCATATTGAGATTGTTGTAATAAAAAATAGACGGTCAAAAATGTGGCGATTCGGAATGTAGCCCCGTTGGCATGGTTCGTTAATTTACTTGTTGATATCTCCAACAAGCGAATTTATCCAAGCATGCCCGGGGATCGGTTCACTTTGAAAACGAAACTTTCTAGCTGATTATTGCTTTTTTTATTTATTTGTTTTCATGGCGCATCGCATAATAAATTTTTTTAACAGCTCTGCGACGCGGTTGTTGAATTAGTGTCAACTGTCCATCATGATTAGACAATGAACAATATGCTAGTTTTCCTATGTAGTTTTCAAACGCGGGTACGTAAATTATGACGGTGTTTTTGTTTGTCGCTTGGGGTCAACGTAAGGTAAATGACTACCAACGCTTAACCAAAGAGCTCACGGAGCGGTTTTCGCAGCTTCAGAAGAATGTAGTAGCAGTAATGATATACAATTTCTATAAGAATTTGTCGCGCGTCTTGCTATTATCGCCCGCCAATTTTGCGGACGATAATCGCAAACGCGGCGTTTGCATGACCGCACAAATCGCTTGTCTCGTGAGTTTAGAAATTAAACCGCAGTTGCACGACCTTGGCGGGTGCGGGCGAAAACCGCTCCNNTAATAATGTCGTCCTAGCCGATTTCGTCTACGGCGCCGTCTATATAGACGAGCCATCTGCGCAGGACATATTATAGTGCACAAGTGTGCGCGCAAACACAAGTGCACTCCTCTATTCCCTTATTCTTATATTCCGATGGGACGGCAGAGAAATCAGGCGCAGTACCGACGACTTATCGTGTTCTCCCAGGCACGGGATATCTTAGCCTTGTAAATAAATAAACTACATGTCATTTAACATGCTTTCCTTCACGCCATCTTAACATCCAAATCCGCCTTTGACCTACGGTATAGAACACAATTTATTAGTAATGTGCAAGCCAGATTTTTTGTAGAATCAAACAATCATTTGGTGATTGATGTACATTAACAACGTTACTTACGCTGAATGGTTATGATGCGTTTCATTCATTCCATCCCACAATAAATGAACAAACAGCACGCGACATCACAATCACTTATATCATGTTAGCTAGCGGTAGTTACCCCAGTGCGCCGCTTCAGCTACGCAGAAATAGCAGTACTACTGAAACTAGATACGTCGGCGATCGCATTGGCCTTGGGACAAACGAGGCATTTCATGACTACCGACGCCCATATACATTTCACACACACATTCAAACAGTTGCCCTCTTTCTTCCTCCCTCTTGGTCCCACACTAAGTGGGCCACCGGCTACTTACACGCCGCACGAAACGCGACAGCACAGCTGTCACTTTACGCCGGATTCGTGTAAGGGAGAGGTGTACGCGTGTAAGCGTGGGTTACATGTAGCGTGGCACTACCTCTTCCTAAATGTGTTATTTCAAGATGGCGAGTCTGTATTTTGTGACGAGGAAAACAACTTTAATATGCTTCGTTACTTCGTTAGTGAAGTTCTGCACAAAACGTATCTACGAGGCGAAATCGATAGGAGTTCTCTAATAACAGAATCTGACGTCCCCAGCTCCGCATTAAGCTCTGCCGGGGCCCGGGACTTCGAGACCTCGGAGTTGAGAAGAGGCCCCTTTATGGGTACATAAATGATCTTAATACCCTTAAGCCTTCGCGTCTCGGGGCTGCAGTCGTAAGCCCCCGCCTGGATATGGCGCTGAGAAGCTTATTTTCGGTCTGACGTAGTAAAACAACTGCATATATTTTCTTTTTATATATTAAAATTATAACGATTGAAATGCAGTTATATACAAATAGAGATATAATTGATTGAATTCATCTTCATCATTTTCTACGCAACAGATGCTAGGTTTTTTGTCCAACACTTTTCAACTAATAATAACAACGTTACTGTATACTCCGTGTTATATCTCCAACTATTTCATTTTCCGTGAAGGAAAAATAAAAAGACAAAGAAAGAAAAGCTTTTTTGTTACGCAAGGCTCTGTTGAGCATGTGCTCATGAAAGTGGCAGTTGTGCTGTCGCGTTTCGTGTGGTATGTAAGTAGCCGGTGGCTCAAGGAGGTGGGAGGAGGAAGGAGAGCTACGCATCTAAATAACTTTTAAGCGGATGCCTATGGGCGTCGGTAGTCATGAAAATGAAATAAAAACAAGAGGCCGGCTCTAATTAGCGTAATAAATATAAAAAGGATTATTTTTTTCTTTTTATCCTTTAATATTAGTATAACTAAATGTAAATAGACTATTTCATTTATATTTTTTATTACGCTTCTACATTTTTTTATATTTTAATGTAGTGTGTGTATATTTATTATATATAAGTAAGAACCGAAAAAAAATTATCGAAGTTTGAATTTCGATAAACGTCTTATGCGCAACCGAAAAAAAATGCTCTGCCGGCAAGTGTCACGGTCGTTAACTCAAACATAACCTTCCGGCATTTATATTCGTCTCTAATTAAGTATTAGACATTAAAATATTTTAATAGAACGTTAGAATATTTTTTTAGATACCCCTCATTTGAAAACTAAGATTGCGGGTCACTTCTCCTGAGGAGTTTTTTTTGTCTTCCGGGGAAATATATTTACACACTGCCATCGGTTTGGATGGGTACCGATGCAGTATGTGGTACTCGCGGCTGAACTGAACATCTACTAAAACCCCGCGGGTGCCATTGGCCGCCTTTATTGAGGTACCCCGGATCTATCAGCAAGTGATCCTCGGCGAGTGGCCAGGCCCAGAGAAATAAGTTATTGGACGTCAATAACAATGCATCTATGCCCTGACATGCTCACTATGCCCTGGCAGCTGGCAGGCTACAGATAATGCAGTTACGTGGCAAAGTTCTAGGCTGATTCTATTTAGTGCTAATGACACGAAAAGAAGAAGGAACAGAAGAAGAATAACAAAACTTCGCAGAATAGAGATCTTAGACTTTTTTATGGCATAGGGGTGCAAACAAGCAATTTCATGACTACCGACGTACATAGACATCCGCATAGAGGCTATATAGATGCGCTGCCCTCTTTTCTTCTCCCACCTCCATGAGCCATCGGCTACTTACCGCACGAAACTTCTTAGCCAACTGGCAATTAGTAAACTGGTCAAGATGCAGTAAGACCGTACCATGTTCATTGTGTGGGCATTTGACCTCAAAACGTAGATGTCTTTACATCACACATACATACAGCTAGTCGTAGTACTCATTCGCAAACATTGCATCATAACCGACACTACCAGTGAAGTACTTCCTTATCATCATCAGCCTTTTGCAGTCCACTGTTGGACATAGGTCTCTCCCATAGCACGTACTTCTTACTCACTTGTAATTTTTACGTTACAGTTAAGCTATCGCATTCCGAACGTTCTCAGCGAGTTCAAACGAGAAGCGGAGAAAGGTGAATCGGCTGTATGATATATGTCAGTAGTCATCCAATCTACTGCTCGTTTGCCCTCTCATACTATAAAAAAGTTAGCCCGAACACAAAATCCATCGGCCATACGAAACCTGACAACCAAACACACCTAGAAGTATTACCGAGCATAACATATTTTTCTGTCACCAGATTGATCATATGTCTTAGTCAAGTGTAACTCTAGTTTAATTGCGAACAGTGAAGCCAGAATAAAAAGACCCCATAAATTATTATAGAAGGGCTGGTCGTTATGCATCTTAAATCCAGGACGTTCAATTTACAACGATCGTAAACATTTCTATTGGAACGCAAGTTTAGTTGTTAAACAGAAATAGCTTTTATTACGTGTAACTGAGACTTAAAATGGAATAAAGCGCATACCACCCCAAATAGTATTCGCACGGTGATTCAGATAGTAATAAAAAGTTGTATTGTTTTAGTCTTAAATATAAGCCACTAGAGGTTTGTCATCGGTGTGTATTTTTGTAGAAAAATTTATTACTAAAAATACTAAAAATTACTAAAAATTTTAAAGTCACATATTTTATATAAAACTTGACCCATACAAACATAGTAATCCAGCAAAAAAAAACATTATCAAATCCATAAAATTACACAATATGGATAATTTCCTTTCTTTTACTGTTCTTTTAGCCAATTTAAAAAATAGGCTTATATAAAATAACGCATTATGGGTATGAATTATAAAACTTTTATCTTAATAGCAAATAGTTACCTATTCGAAATATTTATAATATTGCCTCTTATTTCCAATAATTTCGTACTATGTACCTTTCCAAACTTGACCTAAGGATATGAAATAATAGCACCCTGGAGGTGAAATAAATGGGTGCCATGTATCATACATGTGATTGACACACGTCACCGGGGGCCAACGAGGAAATGAGCTCTACCATACAAACTAATATGTGACTTAGAAAAATACAGACACTATTGTACGTATATAATGTTTATGATTCTGACTGATGTTAGTAACATATTGTTGAATTTAGTGAGGCACTACGCCATCCTGCGTTGCAAGTTGGACCGCGTGAACGGGAATACTCAGATATCCTTACAAGTATTTATTTTCTATTGCATAGGTAGAAGGGCAAACGATCAATCGTGAGCCATTTTCATGACTCCAACGAACATAGATATGCGCATAAATGCTATGTAGATGCCTTGCCCTCCTCCTCCTCCATGGTCCAACAGCTACTTGCACACCGCACGAAACGCGAAAACGCAGCTGTTACTTTACACCGTTATAGTGTAAGCTAGAGGTCCCCGGTCGAGCGGGCCTTTGACATATCCACAAAACTACGTTACATCAATTTCATACCGTTACGAAATAACTCATCATAACTTACACTTGCTACGGTGTAAATCAACTAATAACAAGTTATAAATAAAAAGGAACATAGGACCTGACTACGTCGTAAATGTCTTTCGACGACACGCCGTTTTGGAATCAACTCCGAGGCTTATTTGCCCAATGAAAGAATCGAGAATGATGGCGCTCGTCCCTTGAATCATAAATAATATTTATATCTATACATATAATAAATCTGTAGAAGGGTCAATTCTGTACATTGAAAATATTGAAAAAATAAATAGTAGGGGGTGTTACTGGATCGATACCAAACCCAAATATGCGATTGAAAAAAATTTTGTCTGTCTGTCTGTATGTTCAGGCATCAATTGAAAACTAACGGTTCGATTTCGATGAAACTTGGTATAATTATACCTTATTATCTCGGGCATAAAATGGGATACTTTTTATCCTGGAAAAATACGTAGAAAAAAAAATCCATCACGCGAAGACCGACATCCGCGTGGACGGATTCGCGGGCGGAAGCTAGTTTAAAAATAAAAATTGTTTTTGTTACTAAAACAATTTTTATTTTTTAATATAAATATTATTTATGATAAGGTGGACTCTATCATTATATCAATATAATCAGTTATATAATTTGTTCAAATAAATGTCTCTATTAATAAATTGCTCTTGCTCAAGTAATACACTTATTTGAACAAATTAGATTGCAAGACGCTTTGATCCCAAATGATTGATTTGATCCCCAACGAACAATATTGCTAAAACACACAGAAGATGGACGTTTGATATTGAAAAACGACATATAATTTACCGTCAGTTCCAATCTTAATGTAAACCAAAGTGCTCAATTAATTTTACTTTAATGTTATATAAAAGTTATTGTATCATAACCTAAAGATTGAATAAAGCATATGAAAAGAAATTAGTTTATTTGCAGTTTTCACCGAAGACAGACCGACTCGATTACCTGATAGTCCTTGAGGTAGTCGAGAATCGGTCTGAAATGGTTTGAGAATTCTTAATTTCTGAAGCTTCCAATTGACCCATCTACAGCAAATCTCACTAGCACTAGATATGAATTTGAAATTAATTCTATCTTTCTCTTAAAACGAAACATTTTTAATATAGTAATTTATGAAAATTAATGAGTTACCTTACTTAAAATTCATACTTACTCCGAACATAGCGTAAATATTTTGGTATTATTTAAGATTTCAGCTTGGCTGCCACTGAATCGAGAGGGGGGAGAGGTCGACTCAAACGGGCCAGGATTTCTGAAGGCAATAAAGAACTCCTTCCGTCATAAATATCATTAAACGCCATCCTTTCTTCTTTTCATCTCTCCTGCTACATTTAATTCAATCAGTAGGTAGGTACTGTGCCACAGAGGCTTACGGCATCAGTGCCGCGTAAACATCTATATCATAGAGGCTATTTCCCCCCATTCTATAATAGTAAATTATATTTCATACCTAATCTTCTACGCAAAAGCTGCTAAACGGATTTGGACGAAATTTTATATGGGTATTAATAATACATAACATCCACCAAAAAACCCCCGGGGATAAATTTTACTGCGTAAAAACTTCGAACCATACCTAGTGTTCATATCTGCCCCCCGTGAATGTTTTCGTAAACTCTAGAGCTAGCAAATTTCGAGCTAAGGTACTTTTAATAAATTTAACACATAAATATTACTGAATATCCACCTAAAAGAATCCCTTGTTATAGTTTTTATATACCTTCCCTTGCAAAAATAGCCACGCCTAGTATTCATAACTGCACGGCAATACATGTTTTCGTAGATTCTAGACCTAGTAAATTAAAGCTAAGGTATGCTATCATAAAATAACATTAGCCTTCGTGTGCTGTCTGATAAACTTAGCCATTTCGAATAAAGAAATTAAATAACCTTTTGTATGTTATAAATATGATTGATGGTAACACTTATTGTGGGAGCGTAATGGACCTTCAGTACGAGTGTCGTTTATATTAGCATTACTAATTGGTGTTAGGGTGGTCCAATTATGACAACCGGTCGAAATATCATTAAAATCGCAGTGGAATACAGCCGTTTGGTAATGTGAGATGTCACTGATAGTAAACATCGGTCCAGTTTACTATCTGCTGTAAACCAATTTGAGTTGCAAATCTTTATATAGAAAAATGAATGTTTGGCTATGTGTTCTTTATAGAATCGTAAACTATACAATTGATCATGTGATGATCTTTAACAAAGTTGTTGTGTGTTGTGTGGGCTCATGGCCCACGAAGGTTTCTGAGATGGTACCAAATTTGGACGGCGCCACGCGTAGCAACGCACGCAGGGTACAGTTAGTCTTATATATTGATAGCGTGAACCGATTGTCCCATCGATTACGGGACGGCAGCTGCACGCAAAATGGGTTAAGATCTCAATTCGAAAAGCTCAATCCTGTAAGAGGAGAAAATATAGCTAGAGTTACATAATTACGTAGTCAAAATGTTGTACCTCCTTAAATTGTTATCGACAAAAATGTCAACTAAATTTTATTTAAATAGATTTTATTGGTTTTGAAATTACAAAAAAAAAACGCGTTAAAGTATCACTTGCAAGTGTATTAAATAAATATAAAGTTCATTTATATAATATGTATATTAGCAAAATATTACATTTAATTATTTCAAAAATATTAAAATTTGTCCTTAAATACGATGCTGTCTGGACATAGGCTATTTTTGTAAAAAAAGTAAGGGTAGTATGTAAATTGTAAGGGTAGTAGTAGAAAACCTGTCAATTTAATAAAACTAAATATAAATAAAATTTATTTTAAAATTACAAAATAATTTAAAATTCCTGTCCATTACTGTTATCACCAATATCTGTTTCATGCGAGTCCAAATCTTCTTCTTTCATTAAATTCCTATATAAGCAGTATTTTCTGGATTTTTTAGATAATTTGCTAATTTCCTTTTGTCTGTTAGCTTTCCAGTGACATATTTCGTACAAAAGCAACCAATATTTTAAAGATCTCTTTGCTCTTTTGTAAAAATATAGCATTTGGCATGAAAACTTTGGTCGTATTTATAAAAACTTTTTCCACCCAGTTTAATGTCTGTTTTAGGCTTTTTTTGTCATAACCATTTATAGATACAGCCTAAAAGACAGCGTTCCCAAAGTGCTGCAAACAGTCAAAAGCAAAATATGCCAAAATGTTACATAGGTTTTTTTTGTAAACAACGCCTCATATACTAAAAAAATCGTAAAATCTAGGCATCAAGATAATTTGAAGGAAATGTTTTTTTAAGGAATTAAAGCCCTTGGCCCCTGGGGAGAGGAATGAAGATGAGTTGCCCCCCATGTGTATAACCTCTATGCATCAGTAGTAATAAAAAAGATTCCGACCGCGCGTTTGCCCTCTTATATTACCAAAAAATAATAATACTTTACAAGTCCGGTTTGCCTTCTCCCATTAGTCTGGGAAAGAAGGGGGGGTCTGTCCCCCTATCGACCACAATTTACAGGGGCTCGAGTTAACGCTCGCCTCTCATATCGATGAAGCTGCCCTAGGCATTTTGCCTGCTTTAGCGTAGAATCTATCTAAAAAAAAAAAAAAATAATACTTATACGTATGTAACTTATCATAAATCGCTGATGATCATGACTAACAGTGTTGTAATCAAAACACTGCACCAAAGTAAAGCAATTAAAAGCCGAACAATCAAATTTTACTGCGTAACAAAATCCGAACGGATCGCCGCGTTTACTAACCGACAATAAACCGTCGGGAACAGTAAAAAACAATATAATCTCGGGATCATAAACCGGCGCATCTACTACCACTACCGCTTTGCCGGACCGCGCTGGCTAAAAAAAAAGTTACAAAAGCTAGCCATTGTAACTTTTTTAAGTAAAACTCCTTTACGCGCTTGACTTCGGAAGTAAGCTGATGAAACGACGAGAGTGTTACGAAAAGTGTGATCGGGCGAGGCCATCGGAAGTTGAGAAGGAGATTAAGTCTGTGAAAACAGAAAGAGAGTTAAGTTTCTTATATTACTGTAGGAGCAAGAAAAAGCAGTGCGCGCGCACATTTTCTTTCTCTTTTCCTCTCATAGGTAGTTTCGTGTATGAAGTTTTATTTTAGTAGTGTAGTCTAAAGCTTACACCTTTTTTTAATAACTATACCTATACTATATACTCTATGCTGCAGGAAGAGGCAAGAAGCAGGCTTAAGTAAGAAGTTGTCGCTGCATGCATAGGTACATGCAGCCGAATTGGGCCGCCACGACCGGGGAGGTACCTCTCGCTTACACGATACCGGCGTGAAGTGACAGCTGTGCTGTCGCGTTTCGTGCAAGTGCCGGTTGTCCGAGGCGGGAGGAGGAAGGAGGGCAACGCATCTCATACAATAAAAAAATCTTTATTGTGTACCAAAATAACAATAACAATGTGATGATAAAATGGCGGTCTTACTTCTGGTAGCGGTCTCTTCCAAATAACTAGGTAGGTAGAGAGAGATAAGCGGATATAACCAGGTACGTAGTGGCACAAGAAAGTATGTTATTATTATTAGTAATTAAATATATACATACAAATATAATTATATAGAATATAAATTAAATGTGTCGATAGAGAGAGAT
>LUGF01021838.1:64783-79375 GCA_001625245.1 Calycopis cecrops | reverse complement strand
ATTAATACGTTCATATTAAAAATAAATAAACCTCTTTAGTATTATATAGTTACCAAGCTAAGAATACTTGAGGAGAGTCTTAGGGATTATAATCTTGTCTATCCAAAAAAATTGCTACTACGAAAAATAAAACAAATTCCAAGGTTTGTTCCAGGAATTCTTGCGGGAAAAAAAAATACGGATCTGGATAAAATGTAGCACAGAAGACTATAATCTGAAATAATAAAAAATCTACTTTATATCAAATTGCACATTCAATATGAAATAAAATAAAATTGAACTTCAAAGGAAATAATTTCTTGAATATGTATTCTACTCGTGTGAATCCGCAGGGCACAGCTTGTTGCAATTCAAGGAGATGTTCAGTTCATAACACCGCTCGTCAATTCTAGACATATAGACGTATTTGATTCTTAGTGGTTTCAGAGCTTCGTAATTCCACATCTATTCTCAAAACGGATGCCAAATGGGGGATAATCTCCGATAACGTTGGTATCTAAATGTACGGAATACGGTATTAGAGGTGGGTTGATGAAACATGCAACATACTGATATTTGTAAATCTCACATCTTTACAACAATCTTACACAATACTGACGTCCGAGAATACACGTATATACGTATAATACATATATCACTTCTGTTTATTTAATACAATGAACTGCTTTGCTTTACTAGTATGAGCTATTGGGGTTATGAAAGCCCTACCCTAGCTTTACTTTTAGGAATTCGCCTTTGAAGGGATAATGTTATAGTTTAGTAATCCAATGGAGACCTTCATCGGCAGACGAAACACCCCAATTAATGTTTTTACGACGCGTCAAAGGACACATCCCTTGAGGCCGAAATGGCGTTAATATTCAAATATCTCGATCCATTTAAACCGAAACGCTAAGACCAATGGTCAATAAGACTAACAACGTAACTACTGACACTTTATAGAGTTCCCATTCCCTTTTCCGCATATATCGCCTGAGATCTCTGCTGCCAATTAACTTTCTTCTGCATTGCCTTTTCCATTATTAAAAGTCATTGGCGAACTTCCATACTAATTTTTTTGACTATTTTTTGAGCATCTAGGGATGAAAAACATTTTAAAATATAGAGATTCTATTCTTGATTAAATTTGTGGTAGCAGCTTGGATTATACGAACAAAAGCTTTCAAGATATTTTAGTTCGAAGTTTTTGAAGAAAGTGACATTTATCAAATAGTAGATCATAATATAAAAATTACTGCCTGTGATGAAGCGAAATAATAATTATATGGCCATTTATCAATCGTATGGTCATGTTTCTAATCCTAAATATACATACCTACATTTAGTGCGTAGTCTTTAGACAAGCCTAAAGTCATAATGTCTCTTAGTTTTTTTCTCTTCTTAAGCTTGTAGGAAGAAAGTGCTGAAAAACTCTCAGCATTGCCGTACAAAAATCAGTCAGGTGAAAACAAGGGCAAGGAAAATTCCTCAACTCTAAAGCTACACCAAAAACGCGGCAGCGAAAAGGAGCGCACTTTCAGTGTCATATAAATTTAAACTTTATTTTCATTACTGTAGTACTTATTATTGAATTCTCGCGACTTCCGAGAGGATTCCAGCGAATTCTCGCGCAGTCGCGGGAGTCCGCGCGGCTCGTTCGAGTTTCTCATGCGATAATAAGTATTATCTTTTACACAAACTCAAAACATCTGTTTGCAAAGCTTTGCTAATTGGTATCGGCTGGTGGTATGCTCGTTGCAACTGCACATAATCCTAATATACAGCTGGATCTTGTGTACTTGTACGCTTTTGTCCTCTTCGTTTAGATGAAGTAGTAGTTGGTTTCCCCGATTGTATGTAAGAATATCAAAATTTATAACTAGTTTATAATTTTTTATATTCTTGTTACTTATGAAATGATATCATTAGTAAAAACATGAGAATAAAATTGTATGAAATGACAACACTTAACCGCGTTTACTTGCGTACTTTTCATTAATAACTTAAGTGAATCTGTTGCGTTGTTGCACACCTAACAAGATGGATAGCCAGATAATGGGCGAAATACATTGTATTAGATAGTAGGCTTGGGGAAATCATGTCTTGTACACGGTGTATAAAGTTCATATTTGCGCACAGGTAAAACAGGAGAACTTACTTTACTCTGATTTCAAAGAACCTTAAATTGGAGTTCTTATTTTAAAACGGCCAGGCAATGTGGTTTCGTAGGTTTCTAAATTATTGAAGATATGCAAAAAAAATTGCTGGCAGCCATTAGCCAATGTTATCATTACAATATCGAAAATTTGTTAACATTATTGAAAATTCGTTTTTTGAGAACTCTAGGGACACAAGAATATTATAAGTGTTATTTTCTTATTAGACATATCCAGCTAGTGTATTACACCACATATTATTCACACCACAGTAAAGCAAAATCTACTAAGCTACCCTATTGCTGATCCGTCTGTTTAAATTGCAAATTTGTCTTAGGTAGCTGTTTTATTAGCTGTCTCGACATTATATTGTCACAGTTGTAAAATTCGTTGTCGATGTGAGATAATAACCTTACGTGTTAGAAAAACCATTACAAGTTTATTTTGTTATTACAAATTGTGTGCACATGCATTATGAAATGTAAGGTTGTCAGTAGTCAATTATAATAAGCAACATTCATTCCAATAACAAATATAAATTTGTGATTGTTTTTTCTGTTTTTACCAACTTGGATGTTTTCCCTTACCTGCACCTTTTGCAAAACTTATGATTCTATGTTACTGGGAAAGTACCCCTATGTTTCCTTGACAAACATAGAGATAGAGAGTGCATAGTTAATAGGTTAGATGCTTTATTAACATTTGTGTTGCCATATTCAGGATGATCATCCTAAAGACGTTCTAGCTGTTTTACTCCACATTGTCGCTGCGAAAATTTATGTTTAAATGATTCTCGTAATGTACCTATTCTTTGCAGCGGCCGAATGGCGGATCTTTGTTTGCAAACAAGCTTTTGTTGGCGCAGTTTCCTAGAAAGCTGAAATTGACAAAGTTATGTCCACTTAGTTTGCAGAATAAATGTTCTACTGACGTCATTCTACTGGATTTGGACACCCCTTTCCTAGAAAACTAAGCATTACAACGTCACTTGAAAACGTATAAATGAAATCTTTTGGTTAGAACAAAATCGTACTTACACACCCCAGTCCAACTATTCGGTAGAGCGCATCCCATAAGAAATGAGTTCTCACAAGGACTGATGGTTAAAGGTGGTATGATGACACTCAATATTCATTGATTTAATTACTATTTCTTGATATTAAATTTTCGGCTTTCTTTAAATAGACTGTATCTTATAATTGCATTGGCTTCGAAATATAGATATAGCCAACGCAATGAGAAAAAATTGGCTTAGACTTCAAGAGATCTCGGTAACTTACATTTTTTGACAAAAGAAAAAGTATTTCACAGATGGGCAGAATGATGGATGAACAGATGGACAGACAGACGTACCGTAGTGTTTCGGGTTCTAACTTTCGGTTAGTTAAAGTTAACGGAACCCTAAAAAGCTTTATGTACTGTATAAAATAAAAATTAAATTTTTACACTACACTTCGATAAATAAATAATTTGGGAATATTAAATTAATTTTCATTATTTTGTTAAATACAGGGTAAGTATTTATTCAGTGCATAAATTTTTTCTGCGTGTTATATATCGATAACTAAGTACATTTCCAGTAGATATATAGGCATAATTAACAAAACCTCAGTAACATTAAGAGTGTTTACGCCTTGCGCACGTGGTTTCATGTAATTCATGGGTAATTCAAACCCACACATACGGATCGCCGTGTGAGTGGCATATATATAATGTTAGTATATTCTAGAGTCAAATTAACCCACTATGATCCACGTACTGAATTGATTTCGTTTGCGACAAGTGTTTTGCCACAATTTAGTTGCAGTGCAGAATCTGACGGCACTACCTCATATGAGTAGGTAGGTACTATACCTCGTGGTCTAGTGGTAAGCGTGTTCAACCACAGACTTGAGGTCCCGGGTTCGAATCCCGGGTCGGACAATAAATTGTTATTGAGATTTTTCAATTTCTAATAACAGTCCGAAGTCAGGAAGTACCATTATAAAAGAAAATACTCTGTTTACAACTTTACGATCTATAATATTTTGACAAAAAGTGGACGCGATGGTCCGTTTGCCATGCTGAAAATGTTAAAATGAGATAGCTAGCTGTTTGTGGAGTCATTTAAAATTTCAGGCAGACAAAAGATTAAAAAAATGTATCATTTTATTCGGATAACTAGAAGATAAAGGAATATAAAATAACCAGAACTCTCCAAGCAACTAGATGTGGACCCAAGAGGCTGTGTGGGCTCTTTCTTCTCCAGGTAATCTGAAATAAATAACTTGTTTTATATTTTCTGAGTATTAGGTAGTGCTACTACCATTTTATCATAGTGTAAAAACAACCATTTACTCCTTGTGTAAAAAACACAAGGATATTATATGAGTATAGACACCAAGTCTCTTTTACCTTTGTTATTGTACTGGCATACGTCATCGTGCAAAAGTGCACGATTCTTTTGTGCGACGATCTAAGGAGCTGGTCCAAGTTAAAATATTATAGTGGCGTCAATCATCATCATCATCGTGCTAAGTTCGCCACAGGAGGCACCCGGACTCCTAGGTATCATACCTAAATGCGTAATCCCCTGCCTCAACAAAAAAAAAAAGTTTTAAGTCAAAAAGGCACCTAGAAAGTTAAAATACATTTTTGACCAAGTTTCTCACAGCGACTAAGTCAAAGCTGTCCAGATTAATTTTCTTAGGCTCCTTTTCGCTTTTTGCCAGGTGTTGTTAATTCGGGTAGGGTTTAGGGTAGTTAGGGTAAAACTATAATTTCCAATTAAAGTAATTTTAATATCATCACGGTCTGATTTTGACCCTTCAAAAACAAAATATATGGTCTTTGGATCAGAACAACAGATCAAAAGACTCCCTGTACGTCTTGATATTAGGTTAATTGGAAGGACTATTGATAGGGTTGACGAGGCACGTAATTTCAAATAAATTTACCACCTAAGTAGATAAAAATACCAATTTACCAATCGCGTGAAACAGTGCAGTTATGTGTTGAAAGATAATAATCACGTTAAAATAATATTCACACATGATTGTAAATAAAGAGTGTTGTATGATCTTATTTAATTAATTTCGTATTTATTAATTTAATTTTTGTATAATAATAAATTCAAAACACTAAAATATTGCTAATTATAAGGTGATAATTAGTACCTAAGTCTATGTCAGTGTAATAAAACAGAATTTTAATCTACTTAAATTTCAATTACAAATTATTTCTAATTGCGACAAATAGACACCCCTAATCCTCCTTCTTACAAACTAAGAATTAACCGCACCGGTATCTGGCTACAAATGAGACGTTTAAGCTCTTGCCACAAGATTATCTAGGATTATTATGAATATTGTGTGTCGGTGTTCGGTTTTTGATACTTCTAAAGGCAAACATTCAAATATTTTGAATAGACACGCCATTGTGTGGTGGATATGACAAATGGATACTTTTTTTGTAAAACTCAAAATTGTCAAATAATGACATGCATTTATTAGCACACACTTGTAGCACTGCTACGCACAGCTCCACTTTCTTGTGCTACGACGCTACGAATAATATTTTATCTTCATTATTGTGTTATTTGCGACGCCATTTTAATGTGTAACCTCTTCCTCAGACCTCCAGTTCCCCATCGACGTGTCGGGAGTACAGAACGACCATCCGTTCCTGGACGCCGACTCGCTCCAGTCCCTCTTCAGACGGCTGACGGCCCTCAACCGCTGCGCCAGCATGAAGCTAGAGCACCACCACCACCAGAAGAGATCGGTACGTGTACACACACACACACATACACACACAAGCACACATACACTTCTCTCTCTAGATCTCTAGTGGGTTACCCCAACATGAAGATAAACATAGATAGAGGAGAGATCGACAGACACGTTTGTTACTTTCCCCAAATGCGATAGAAGGGAGGTTCTTTTATTCCAGCATATGTAAACACAACATAAAAAAATAGATATTTTTTTATAGAATAGGGGGCAAACGAGCAATCGGGCTCTTTCGTGACTATCGACGCCCATAGACATCCGCGCAGAAGCTATACCGATGAGTTGCCGCCCTTACCCTCGTCCTCCCTCCAAAGGCGACTTACACACCGTACGAAACGCGTTAGCACGGCTGTCACTTCACGCCGGTTTTGTGAAAGCGAGAGGTACTTCCCCGGTCGTGCCGGCCCAATTCGGCTGCATGCATGTATGCAGTGTGGCACTACCTCTTACTAATCATGTAGACTCATGTTCATTTTAGTATAAAAAATAAAATAGCGAATGACGAAAACAAGTAGAACAAATAATGTGTTGTTATAGATGCAGCTATACCTACATATGACATTATAAATATATCTAAAATCTTGATAGTGTTTTAAAAAAATAACCCTGTATATTTGAGAAGTCGCTTTTTTTGGATTTAAATTTATTACTAGATTGTTTACTTAAGAAAAAAGGGCTAAGGACTAAATCCCCTTTACCGAAAAAGAACCTCGTCGATCATTTCAACAAGGCCCTTAATCTTCTTATCAAAAGAGGTCCTTAACCTTTTCATTATTCCATTAGAGAAATGCTATTTACTTTATCGATTCTTTTATGTTTTATAAATCGTTTATTATTTAGTTAGAAGACACGTGTAAAGGGTTGTGCTATATCCTACACAGTAAGTTTAAACCTTCGTAAAAAACCAAAGTAATGACTTTGTATTGTCACAGAACGCACAAATATTTAGCAATTGTAGAAAATTTATTATATTCCCTCCAATGAACTTCACTGGCGGTAGAACTTCTGGGGACATACAAGGGATTATAAGGATTTTTAAATTAATTTCATTAATTTTTTTGTATATTAATGTGTTGGTGGTTTCTTCTATCTAATTATCAATCTACTTACAACGTTCGACAAACTAGGAATAAACGAATATAGACGAATATGCGCCTTAGCTTATTTCACTTATAAACAACTCATTTATCATAGGATCGTACAATATTTTAATGGAAGTCAAAACACTGCCACCGGCTCCAATCCTATACGTACCTGAGAAGAACTGGCATAACAAACTTAGCGGGACTTCTTCGTACAATTATAAAACTTTCGATTAATATATATTACATTGAAACAAGCTACAACTAAAAACTTATTTCCGAAGTGTACAATCATAAACATGTAGCCCAAGCCGTATAGGCTGTCCATTTAGTATTTTAGCTCTGAATCACTAAGCTAAATACTAATATCTAAGCGCAGTAATAGGATGTTAAAGAAAGTGCCGTATATATAGTAATCTGCGTTATCCACTTGCAATCAAGTGTACTTGAGCCACTAAACGCGTCGTCTAAATTTCCCTTTAAAAGGTATTTACGTGCCCGTAAGATAAAACTGTAAATAAATATTGTATATTATTATTGCTGTACGTGTTTAGATAAGTCGAGTGGTTTTACTGTAGGTTTCTATGTGGATACATGGTGTGTTGTGCTGTGTTTGAACGTGCTAGCTACTTGCGTTTAAAGTTGACCCAAGTTTTTTGCTTAATTCCTTAATAGTGATTTAGTAGCTGAATGAATATGATCTATGTCGGGTGCTTAGACTGTATACTTAGTTTTAACTATATGCGATAAAAGGAAAATTGATAATAAGTCAGGTAGATTTCTACAAGTATTATAACTTTTTCTGTAGACTAATGCAAACAAACTGCTCAAGAGACTACTGCGCGCGTTTCTTTTCACCCTCTAGAACGTTTTCGTCATGGTCTTCTCCATGAACCCATAATATCTCGGAGGCCACTTTAGCTATCGCGTTAGAAAATCGCCTATCGTAATAGGTCCCCCTATAGACTCCAAACTAAGTCTCCTACGAGCATTAATAGAAATTTGCATTCACAGCACATTTTCATGTCTGTAAAAAATATATAAACACTAGCTGTGCCCCGCGGTTTCACCCGCGTTTAATTTCTAATAAATCCATATAAACTTCAATACCCTATTTCACCCCCTTAGGGGTTGAATTTCTGAAAATCCTTTCTTAGCGGATGCCTACGTCGTAACAACTACCTAGATGCTAAATTTCAGCTTGATCCGTCCAGTGGTTTGGGCTGTGCGTTGATAGATGGCTATGTCACGTTTGAGTTTTATATATATAGATGTCAAAAATTGTATAGTTTTAAAAATGGAACCATTACTTTTATTATTCCCTCATACCTAAAAGAAAAATTTTCCTATCTTGGTGATTTTACCTCAACCCTTCGTTCCTCAAAAAAGTTAACTCTTGCTTTCCCTGCTCATAGAACTTCTTTCTATGAGTACTCTTTTACAGTGTCAGCCATACGACTATGGAATGCTTTACCTGAAACAGTTCAGAAATCGCAAACCAAAGCGATTTTTAAGAAACGCCTTAAAGATCACTACCTTGCTGTATCTACCTTTTAATATCTCTATTCTAACACATCCTTTCTAATGTTTTTCCATACTGTTTTATATCTTATCTCTTTCAATCGTCTCTTATTATTTATATTCCATATAATTATGTATGTATGTATATGTATTTCTATTATTATATTGTATGTATGTATATATTTTATTAGTAATAAAATTTAATACGTACTGTAAACTATCTTAATATATAAGTAAAATTACTTTGTTGTGCCAATTACTACCTGGTTATTAGCTGTATCTCACTTTAGCTACCTGGTTGTCTGGAAGAGACCGCTATCAGCAGTAAGACCGCCATTTTTGTGCATCTCACTAGCATTAAGATGACTTTTTTATTGTTACCTTGGTACAAAATAAAGAATTTTTTATTTTATTTTTATTTTATTACAATAAAATCAATATATCGAAATTAGTTTCACTCGAACTCCAGCGGGATACGGCGCCATTTTTCTAAACGTATACTGTGTTTTTACGTTGGAAATACCCCGTGTGTGGCTGCGACAGGCTTTCAAATTTTTAATTCCGACCCGTCAGTTTCGCTTTTGTTGGCTCCGGACTATTCGAGTCACGTGTAGAGATTTTAATATTCGCTTTAGCTAAAGCCAATTTACAACATGTAATCTATTCAAAATGTGTTAGAAGGATAATGAAAAGAGTGTCTAGTGTTTTTAGTATATAGATAGATAATATACATATATAAAATTCTACTGTCACAATGGTAGTTAAAATATTCCTCCGAAACGGCTAGACCGATTTTCATGAAATGCTGTGTACCTATTGGGTAAGCCTGAGAATCGGACATCTATTTTGACCTCGAAATTTCCACAGCGCAACATACTGTAACGTATAGCAGAGGAATAGAACTTCCATGGTCAAGTTCGAGTTTACACATTTTACATTTATAACACCGCTGCAAATAACTCTCGGGGCGTAGCTTACTTTTGCAGGAGTATCACCTAAAACCCTAGACTACTACTGCCTAATCTAGAACTCTGTGCCATCTGGCTGATCATTACTATTCAATGAAAACTCTTGGATAATTAATTATATCATTTATTTAGTTGTATATTTTACCCATTTAACTAATATACATTCTCGTTATATTATAATTGACCTAATTAAAACACATTCTCCATTCACAATTATTTAGTTATATATTCGGAGAGGTTCTGTTCCCAGATCCCGTATCGGAATGAATCTTTTTATTTCTCTGTCAAACAGAAGTTTCCGAATTGTTCTTGAAAAAGTTTAAAATTTGAATTGTTATATCTTTTTACTAAAAAATATAACAATTTCAGAGGTTCTATTCGAACTTGACCGTGGAGGTTCTATTCCTCTGCTATACGTTACATTATTCCCCTCTCTGATGAAATTTTAGATCGTATGAGCTGAAATTATACAAACCAACGATCATAACTAAGCCTACCTAAAGGAGGAAATCCATGACGACAACAATGCAAATCTTCCTTAAGATGAAATAACTTGACCTTGGTGTTCAATACCAAATTTCCATAAAAGTTACTTCCAAGATTCAAAGTGGAAATTTTTATCCTTGACTAAGGTCAAATTGCCCACAGCAAAACCTCCACATAAAAGCTGTGGTGATTTGCTTACTCAAACAATGCAACAAAAATCTAGAGTAGATAGAGTAGAGAAATCTTAAAGCACCAAACAAAATGAAAACTTACTTTCTAAGTATAACTACCTTCGGCCATATTTATCTTGGAATAGATTGTACACGAGTGAAACCACACAAAAAATCTAATAAAGTATTAAATCTAGAAAAGTTGAGATCAAATAGAGTAGGTTGATCTACCTACCTCCTTACAATGGTCTAGTGGTGGAACCACACAAAAGAGTAAACAAATAGTGTAATGCAAGGACCACATATGTGTAAAGCCAACTTAAAGCAAAGCAATAAAAACAAAGTGAAATCAATATGAGGATGAAAATGAAAACTAACTTTCTGCATAGCCACAGTTCGCCATCACCGTCAGTTTTTACTGCCGCGGCTGAGCTCTAAAATAGTTCTGTCAAAGGGCAAGTCACTTTCTTTCTTGTTTACCGTTCCCCTACGGATGTTAATGGCGGAATAAATAATTGTAAAGGTCGATAAATTCTGCAGATGCCTAATATAGTTTAAGGTTGTTGTAGGGTTGTGCGTTTCTTTATTTTGCGAAGCGACAAGCTAAGGATTTTGTTTTGGGTATTGTTAAAAACGTTGAATCCTTGCATCGTCGAAAATGTAATTTAAGCTATTGAAAGAAGTTTTTTTGAAGTACTTAAAACTTCTATAAGCGCGCTTGACATGGGGAGAGGAGAGGTGCGAGGAGAGCTTGCGAGAGCGTTACAAAAATCACACATCGGACGAGGTCAATGGAACTTGTCATTCACATTCAAAATTCAAACTGGACTTAAGCAAAACTTTTGTGTATTTAAAAATAAATATCATACGACATGTTATGTCATTGTAACTACGGTAGATAATGAATTCGCGTACTAAATCAATAATTAACTTTTACTTCAGTTGTGTGGTTTTTTATAGTATAGAGGGGCAAACGAGCAGTCGGAGCCTCCTGATTACTACGAACACCCATAGACATCCGCGTAATTGTTTACGCAGATCCTTTAGGTCACTACTTCTCACTAAAACACATATTAACTAACATTTTCCACTGCGGTACATCATATACCCCATGTAATATATAATTAGCGCCATTTCGACGAGGTCCAGCTTACACGAGAGCTCTCAGCGTCCAATTACATGCGACACCAGATCAGCCCATGCAATAGATTGCCCTCTATTGTCACTTGATCGAAAATTCCAGAATATTCCCCAATATTCCATTACGACCATAATAATCTAAGCTCAGCTTTGTGTGAAGCTGGGAGGATAGATTATAATATACGTACCTACTTAATTTATAAATATGTAAGTTTGCAAATTGTTTTTTACGATAGGGTTGACACTTATTTACAAAACCAGACTATATATCACGCAGATCCTAAACTAGTGAACCCAGGAACTTGAAATTTAGTGCAACCTTGCGTGATCTAAGTGAGCACTAAGATGGAATTTTGAGAAATTCAATTTTTAAAGAGGGTGAAGTTTTTGAAGTTGTGAAAAAATTATTGATGAAAAAATTTTATTATTCGTCACACAAAAGTCACAGTATGAAGTTGCAGCGCAGTCTCGACTCTTTTTTTTTCTTTTTCTTTCTTTTTTAAGTGCTCCTATATAATTGAGATTATCTATCGGTTTGTATTATTTATTGATATAAATTTAAATATTAATATTTAACATAATTAATTATAAATATTATTAAATTATTAATGTTAAATATTTAATGTTGGTTATTCAATATTTTAAAAGCAATATTTTAAAAATAATAAATTTAATTTCAATTCATTGAATTTAAATATAAATTCTCACTCTCGTACATAAGTGCACGCACCTTTTTTTTATGGAATACCAACGATTTCTTTCAAATAAAACGCGTGTTACTGTCCAATAGCTATACAATGCTGCAACTTAGGTACTCGTGAAATGTCGAAAGTCTTGTTATGCTTTTTTTCTACCTCGCTCCCATCCTCGCAATACGAAACTTCGTTTTAAAATTTCAGTCTTTCTTGTCTAATCCGAGACTTAATGCCTCTGCTACTGATCATGTTTACCAGGAAAGCAGAACTCAAGTAGCTATGCAATCAACTATTTATACATATATTTCCCTAGAGCCCTTCGGTATTCCAAGAATCCATCACGGATTCTATTTTTAGCACCCACTCCTCAACCACTCAATCCCTAATCAAGCGAGATCCCGACTGAACTTGTATTTGCATAACAACTTTAGAAATTCAGAGATGGCGTTGATGTATTATGGCTAGATGCAGATACGATGACAGTTGTTAATGGTGTAGAGTTTTGTATCTCTATATTTTACATTGTAGTCTGGAAATGTAGAAGTCACTGAGATACTTTATGCTTTTCGCATAGCTTTTAAAAATTCTGGATAAATTTGAGATTAGAGATTGGATGAACGTTTGTCCTAATTTTTCATTAATATAGTAGCTATTTAAAAATAATATAATCCATGTATGTAGTCCAAATAGTCTAATATGCTATACATAACATATAAATATATTAAAATTATTTATGGCTATTAAAATCTAAGGATATTTTAAAAATATCCTAACAGACAGATATTACTATATTTTAGGTCACCTGCAAAGAAACCAGAGTATGTGGTATCTAATTTTCTCCCTCTTTGAGTAAAATGAAGAAGCAAAACACTCAAGTAAAGGGACACGTTATTTTGTATAGGTACATGCCACACGTGCTGTGTAAAGGACAAAGACAGAAAAAGTAAAACGTATTAAATATATTTGAGTCTACTATAATATATCAATGGAATTGTAAGTTGATTTTCACTTTGCTTTAGGTGCAGACTAAATGAGCAAGGTAGGGCTAGCTTTTTCGTTTTTTTAATTTTATTCGCAAATAAAATTTAATTTCTTTCACTTAAATGAAAATATATGTTTTACTGTTTGTCATGTAAATATACATAAAGTGCGTGTTTATATACATATATATAAAGAAAGAGAACATAATATACATAAAGTTTAATCACAGAATATAATATTATATTTATTCTGCTAATTAACACACAACAAAAACATTTAACATTGGGTATTGGTCCCAAACTCGGCATTAGTAACATAGTACATAGTAACTGTAATTATGATAAGTATAATATTCCAAAAAACACCCGAAATTATATACAAATGTCACAAAAACCTTGTATAACATATTGTATTTTTTTTAATATTTTACGTTTAATATGCGCCTTTTTTCCATGTACCTACACCATGAATAAATTTCTCTCATCCATTCATAAAGTCACGCTGGCTTTGTGAGAATTCATTAAACGACTTATTAAAAAATATTTCGAGTTAAGTCCTGTGAAACAGCAATCAACGCTCAATTGCTGTTTCACAACGTATAATTACTCATTTTTATTAATAAGTCCTTTTAACTTGTAAAGATAAAAAATATGACCAATCAATTTTCGAATCAAGTTTTCCTCTTTATTTACTCCCAATTGAAAACCCTCAATAATTGATCAGATAAATCAATTCTCAAAAACGTCAAATCTAACATCAACATTTCCAAGAAGGACCGATCAATATACACAACACAATACCTTCGAGTCACCGACCCCGAGCAACAGGGTTTAAGAGACCCAGTACCTTGCTATGCAGTTGAATTGGGCCGCCATGGACCGGGAGGTAACTCTCCTGATACCACCGTGAAATGACAGCTGAGCTATCGTTTTTTGTGACATCCCGGTAGCCAGTGAAGGGAAGGTGAAAGGGAAGGCTTTTGATGAAATTATAATACATACCCAAAGTAAATTGCAGCATTTATATACGAGGATCTCTATACTCTATATGCCCAAGTCACCAAGAGATCCCACAGCTCGTTTGCCTTCCTTTATAAAAAAGCCGCTGGATTTCAAACCGCAGACCCAGAGGAAGTGGAAGTCTCATGTATCAACAACTCTCATGTACAACTCTCATACATATATCTGCATCGCGTTTCATGTGTTATTAAGTTTATAGAATAGAATATTGTTTATTTAGGTTTTTAGTAATTACACTGTTATACATTTTATAATGTAACATATAAAACTGTAAACAAAAAAAACAATACAAACATAAAATAACAACACTAAAAATAAAAAATTAAAAATTAAACAAAACAAAAATTTTAAATCGGGCAAAAGAAAAATACAGGATGAATGCACAACAGTGTAACTAATCCCTAAAAAGGTTACCACTCAGCCAATGGTTGTGGTACTGAGCTGAAAATACCACAACCCTGATATTATGTGGTACCATTTTAGTATTATGTATGACAATTAGAACAATTTGCGTAACAATTGTGCGGATGTCTATAGGTCGCCAAAACTCAAAAATATGCGACTGCTCGTTTGCTCCTATACTATACAAAAATGCCCATGGAAGTGGGAGGAGAAAGGAGGGCAG
>LUGF01021838.1:27243-47145 GCA_001625245.1 Calycopis cecrops | reverse complement strand
CGTAAAAAGGTGCGAAAGTATTTAATTTTCAAATTTCGCTTTTATCGCAAATAAAATGCAGATTTAGCTTTTATCGCATCTATTTCGTAAAAACGAAATTTACGTACCCCTACCTATCACCCATCATCGACACACACGCGATATTGATGATGTACGACGATCCTAACATCGCGAAGCTCCAACTGGGGGCGACAGTTGCAATATTTTGAAAATTACTCACTATATTTGTATGGAGGATCCATACAAATATAGTGTTTTATCTGTTATGTAAAAATCTAATGTCTTTGTGATCATACGTCTCTGAAATGGTTTTTCCGTTAATTATGAATTTTGAAGGTAGTAAATTTTGAAGGTGGCAATATGTCGCATTTATTTGTCATAGCAATTAAATTTACATGTATCATTTTTACACTTGATATGAAAATTATATAGCAGTGTCTCAGGTTCTAAAGCTATTAAGATAAAGCTCTACGTTCGTTTAACCAAGACTGCAACAATAATAATCAATCATATTTCATTCTGTAGTAGCATAACTCTTATTAACACAAACATATATACAATTCCTAAGCGATTAAGCGATACCAAAAAATAAATAAACGCAACAGATCGCTAGCACTAACGACGAGCCCTTACCGATTGCGTCAAGCGCTGCCCAAACGTAGGGCCTAAGGTTTATAGAGCGGAAAGTTAACGCAAGATTATTAGTTAAAGAGCAATTTAACTGGAGTGCTACCAAATTGGTTCAAACGGCGAGATTCAATCGCGTTTTAATTAACTACTTAATTTTGATTTTCTCTTTTGATTGTATGAGAGAGAGAGTCTTCGTAACTGGCCGGTTTGTGTGAAGAGAGTTGTGAATGTGGGCCAAGAAAAGTGTTTAGGGATCGTGATATGGTACTCTGTTCTCTCTGCCTACCCCATTTGGGATCTGACTAGAACATGTATGTGTGTATTGTTCAATGGTAATGTATTGCTACTTCTAGATAAAACAACTTTTGAAAGATACCTACAGCTTTAAAGATTTCCTGTTTTGTAAGATCCAGTATTTAGAAAGAGATAAATTATATTTATACTAGATTATATATTATATTAGATAGTATTAAATCTATTATTATCGGGGCAGAATTTTGCTGCATTGCATCTGTATAAGGCTGGCACAAGCGGGAGTAACCTCTTCCTCACATGAGTTATTTCTATCACATATCGAGGAATTTCTGGGCCTATATCCAAAAGACTTTGATTGACAGCTTGTTCACGATAAAATAAATAAAGCCGATGGAAATAATAAATTATTATTTCCACCAGCTTTATTTATTTTGTCGTATACTTTATATTTTATTATACACTGGTGAACATATTTAGCAGAACGCAAAAAAAAGACTGCAAGATCATATGAAAACACATTTTTGTTGTACAATACATTTGATTATTATTCTGAATTAATTAAATTAACATTTTTGAACATAAAAAATCACAAAATCAGATAAACAAAAAAAAACAAATGAAATTTAAAATAGAATTATTTTTAAAATCATCTTTTTTTTTTAATACATAATATTGGTATAGTGGCCAGTACGAAAATATGAAAATATTTTCCATTATTCGACCTTTTTTTTGCGTTCCCCTAAATATGTCCATGAGTGTATATTATACTAGCAGTCGCAGCTTCGCCCGCGTAGATTTCGGACTACAGAAGTGGACTTACATTTAAACCTTCCTCTTGAATCACTCTATCTTTAAAAAAAAGTAGGTTGCGTATGTATACAGCCACACTGACGGCGGAAAGCGTTTTGCGCACTTTGTTTTATACTATGTAGTGATTATATTTTATATTATATTCTTCCATCTTTAAGGAAACACATTGTAGATATCTATTGACAAAGACAGTTTATGCACTACCATTATTTATTTAAAATAAATTATATGTTAAGTACGTACCAGGTTACGATAATAAATAATCTAAGCCGGTCTTGCAGTGTAATAATTGACATAATCAGTTAATTGTCTTAAGATATGTATAGCAATAAGTAATCGGATATTTATGTATGTGCATCGTGCAAGGTTTCTTATGCCCATTTGTCCCTAAAGTGCTATAAAAAAATTGTATTTAAACGAATCTTGTTGTCAGACATATATTTAAGGTTATCTGAAGAAGCTGTTTATTCTAGCTATTGTATCTATGTAATAGAATTTAAAACTTACTATCAAGCAACAATGACGTGTATTTAGTAGCAAACACTAGTGATGCGACTCGAGTCACTCGAGTAAGATTATTCCCTCACTCGAGTTATACTCGAGTAAAAAGTGACTACCCGGCGCGACGAGTTCACTCGGCAACTTGAGTGTACTCGGTGACTCGAGTTCACTCGGTGACTCGAGTTCACTCGGTACCTCGAGTGCAAGTTCACTCGAGTAGGATTTTTTTGCACTCGAGTACGAGTTTGACAAACTGACTCGAGTGACTCGAGTAAAAGCATGACTCGAGTCGCTTCACTAGCACACACCCGTAGCGCCGCTGCTACGAGATGGCGTTACTCCACTTTATAATAGTGCTACGTACAGTACGAGCATGTTGCTGACGGGAACTCGTAGTATTTTTCCTGACCGAACGCCGCCGAAGAACTATTCGCTTCAAAAAAGGAAGAGGTAGTGTCAGTGCAGGCATGTGACCGAATCGGGCCGGCACGACCGGGGAGGTACCTCTCGCTTACTCGAAACCGGCGTAAATTGACAGCTGTTCTGTCGCGTTTCGCGCACGCATCTGAATAACATCTATGCGGATGTCTATGGGGGTCAGTAGACATGATAATTTCTTTGACAGCTCGTTTCCCCTTATAGTATAAAAATCACCCTGAAGAAAAAAATTGCTGGCTGATGTTATTCACCGAGATGTTATGGAGGTTAAATAAATAATACAGCCCCGATTGACACAGGGGAGCCTGTTCCAGACAAGAACAAATGTTTTGATTCATCTATCCAACGTTTGCAAGTATTCCTTAGGGATCTCAAGTGTTGTTACACGAAAATACACAATTTAGGTATTATCGAGGTAAAATGTTCTTTAGTTTAGCATTTATGGTAAAAGGGGGCAAACGAGCAGTCGGAGCCATTTTCATGACTACCAGGGTCCGGAAATAAACAGTGTAAAACACCGGCGTAAAGCGACAGTGCTGTCGCGTTTCGTGCGGTGTGTAAGTAGCCGGTGGCACGTGTAGGTGGGAGGAGAAAGGAGGGCAGCGCATCTGTATAGCCTCTGTGCGGATGTCTATGGGTGTCGGTAGTCATGAAAATGGCTCCGACTGCTTTACCCTCTTATACCTTAAAAAAAAGAAAAAAAAAGCAGATGCGTTGCCCGTGCATTTTTTTTTTTTATGGTATAGGAGGGCAAACGAGCAGTCGGAGCATGCAGCGTGGCACTACCTCTTACTAAAATATGTCTAACTAGCTGTGCCCCGCGGTTTCACCCGCGTTAATTTCTAAGAAATCCATATAAACTTCAATACCCTATTTCACCCCTCTAGGGGTTGAATTTCTAAAAATCCTTTCTTAGCGGATGCCTACGTCGTAACATCTACCTGGATGCCAAATTTCAGCTTGATCCGTCCAGTGGTTTGGGCTGTGCGTTGATAGATATGTCACGTTTGAGTTTTATATATATAGATGTATGCCCAAACTACGTAACAATATTATTATAACAGCTTAGAGGCTCCATTAAATACGGTCCATGGGTAGTTTGGGTCTGATACGTAGTTCCGAGAACAATATTATTGACGCCCAGAATTATTCAAAATCAAATAGAGCGTTCTCTTCCGTCCTACACACATTTACACATTTTAGTCCCTTTTTACGTAAGTTACACAAGAAATATCCAGAGAACCGAATATGTTACACGTCAAATACACCTCGTCCCATTTTGACGTCATAACGTCCTGGAAAATGGTAAACGCCGCCTGCACGCACGAAAAAACATGGCTGTATGTCACGTTCCGCGAGCAAGCGAGAGAAGCAATATAGAGACGCGATCGAGCTCAGTTCTCTAAATTATCAATTCCAAATAAAGGGTAATTTATCGAAAAAAAATTATGTGCAACTCCCTCCAAATAAATACAAAATAATGATAATTCAGTGATAATAAATAAATTCAATTCATAAAAGTGAGCAATTTTTCATGAATATTTTCCAGCGTCGACGCAGTGATGACGTCACACGATGATGACAGTGATGATGATAGTGGTAGTGCCCCGCTACATGCATGCATGCAGACTAATTGGGCATGCGTAAAGTGACAGTTGTTCTGTCGCCTTTCGTGCGGTGTGTAAGTACTAAGAAGCCGGTGGCCCAAGGATGTGGGAGGAGGAAGGAGGGCAACGCTCTTATCTCTATGCGAATGTCTATGGGCGTCGGTAATCATGAACATGGCTTCGATTGCTCATTTGCCCCCTTACACTATTTAAAAAAAGGTTTTTTTTTATGATATAGGAGGCCAAACGAGCAGCCGGAGCCATTTTCATGACTACACCACCCACCACCCACCCATCCACCTTCAAACATCCGCATAGAGGCTATACTGATGCGCTGCCCTCCTTTCTGCTCCCACCTCCATGGGCCACCGGCTACTTACACACAACACGAAACGCGATAGCACAGCTGTCACTTTACGCCAGTATCGTGTAAGCGAGAGGTACCTCCCCGGTAGTGCCGGCCGAATTCGACTGCATGCAAGCATGCAGTGTGGCACTACCTCTTACCAAAAGTATTTTTCCCAGTATTATAATAACATCATCTTAAGTATACTTGGAAACTTCAAAATCCTTTTCTTAATCACTTAAGGTATCTCGGGTGTTTGTTACTTAGAAATGGGTAATTAATTCGGAAACTTGGCGAAAAACATAATGGTATAATTACAGTACGCCACCTCAAGTTAAAACTTGGGCTTCACAGTCGGGTAACTTTGTAACTTAAATTAGCGTCAAGTATAAAACACTTAATCCACTTAGGCTAATTCCTTTATTCCACTTAATGAAATAGACAAAGGTACTTTTGTATAAGGCTACAAGCAATGTTGTGCCCCCTGGTTACGCTTGTATTGTAAAAGAAGTGATACATATAGGGTGACCAGGCGGGATTCACCGGGATTTTCCCATTTTGTGGGATATCCGGAATCCCGAAAAAAGATAGTATCCCTACAAAACACATTTAAAAAAGATTAAGTAAAAGCACGGGCAAACATCTTTCAGAAAGAAATAGTATTGGTATGTTTAGTTTTGTTTCGACTATAACCAAAAAAATCATTTTTTTTAATTTTGTGCAGATATTTTAGTTTACCCATCTGATAACCCTAGACACATGGCAAGTCTATTTACCCAACTACTAATATAGAAGAACTAATATTATGAAGTTGAAGAGTTTGTTTGGTTAAAGACCTTAACCTCTGGGACTAGTGGGCCCATTTGAAAAAATCTTTCAGTATTAGATAGTCCATTTGTCAAGGAAGGCTACGCTACTACGAATAAGGGTACGCGGGCTATGCATGTGAAACCGCGTGGCGCTGCCAGCATTTTATAAAACAATGCAGACAAAATGGTGTGCTGCAAGACATCACTCAAACACAGAAATAAGGAAATTGACAGTAATGGGCGCTGTCGATTCCGTCAAATGAAAATGAATTTCACCTAAATGAAATTGAGAACGCTCCGTACTCGGTGGAAAACGAAAAGGAAACGCGCCGTTATCATTTATCACCAGCTGGTGCTCCGTCATTTTGACAGCTCCAATGAGCGCCAACTTTTCACTTGCCAAATGTCAATTAGATATCCTTACATTTAAATTGAAAAACCTAAAGGCTCGCTCCTTAAAATATATTTTACTAAGACGAATTCAACGACATCTTGTACGTTAAAATCCGTCAAACCGCTCTAGCTGCAGCAGAAAACAGATAAATCTACATACATACATACATAGGTACATACACTCGATCCTTATGAAGCAGTCCAGTGAAAATAAGGGTTTTACGTTATTTCGACACCAGTTACATTCGACTTCCGAGCCTCGGAGAGCACGTTAAGCCGTCGGTCCTGCGCCTGATTTCTCTCCGATCGTGTCGGATTGCCGTCCCATCGGAATATGAGAATGAGGGAGTAGAGAGTGCACTTGTCTCTGCACACACTTGTGCACTAACATCTCCTGCACAGATGGCTCGTCTATATAAGCTGCCGTGGCCGAAATCGGCTGGAACGACATTATTACAATTCGACTAAGAAAAGATACTGAAAATATAGTAGTTTATGCAACTGTCATATAAAGAAGGGTATTAAAACACGAGTGTGAATTTTTGAAACGAGCGAATGCGAGTTTCAAAATAGTACCTCACGAGCGTTTTAATACCCGTGTTATATGCAGTTGCATACACTACTTTATCTTCACTAATGAAATTAATCAATTAATCAAACATTGCGAAACATTAACTTCACGCGTATTGCGCCATTCGTTGTTGGACCGACGACTGTTTGACCGACGAGGCGACGACTGCTTGACCGACAATTTAAAATGTAATGTTCTTTGAAGATAAATATTTTTATTAAATAAATAGTAAATATATACTTTTTATAATTCAATGTTAATAAAATACTAGCTTCAATGTTGAAATATAATGTGAAAAAATCACATGACTTTACTTTTAAATTTCTACTAAACAGTAGATTATTCGTTGTCTGTGGCGTTCATTTTTGCTTTCATTTTTTTACATACATTTTTTTACATATATACAACATATACGCTATACTGCAACGTTCATTCCACCTTCAATATTAAATTCGCTCGGGAGAAATATTTTCTCAACTCCAAGAATTATGTGCCCCATTAGGGTTTCATATCGCATGCGCTTCCACAAACACATTACAGCACTTGAGTAAATATTGCAAGGGGAAGTAGCCAGTAGGTACTTACTTAAATTGGTTTATATTTGTATACTAGCTGCGCTTCGAGGTTTCGCCCGCGTAAATTTCGATCACGTGAAAAATAGAAAATCATCCCATGACATTATCCTGTGTTAATCCAAGTTACTCTCTGTGTGTGTTAATTAAAATCGGTTCAGAAACTTTTGCGTGAAGGAGTAACAAACAAACAAACATACAAATGATTGATTATTTAACGTAGTAGGAGTAATTTATAACTAGCTTTTACCTGCGATTTCGCTGGCGTCTGTAATTATTTTTTTAATGAATGTATCATAATTATGTCCTTTCTTATACTACTAAGAATAAGTGAACAAAGCTCCATGATGATAGGTTGAGTAGTTTTGGCGTGAGAGCGGAACAAACGAACTTACATTCACATTGATAATATACACAGGGGTTGTACTACTACTGTATATATACATGGTATGAGGTAATGCCGTACATTGCAGCGAAGTTAGGACAGCACAAGCGGAATAGAGACGGTGTCAAAATAACTATGTGAGTGTGCGGTGGCCCAATTTAGGATAGACGAAAAAGGAGTCAACAAAAGGCCCCAAGTGAAAAAAAAACTTATAAATATATTTTAATATATTACATTACTACACCTATTATAGTAAAATCGGGTAGCACAATAGACAATGTCATTTTATCTGGTCTGGTTATTAATACATCCCAAGCATTCGTAATAACGTTAGGTACCTTATAGAGACACCAATATGTTGTGGGCATCTCACAAAAATATGTGACCCTAGCCGACCTAAATACCTGAATTCGGTAGCAAGATATAATATAGGTAGCTAAGACTAAAATATGCCATACGCATTTACATACATTCGTCGACCAGGCTGGCGCAGTGGTACAGGGCTCGGATAAGCGGAGCATGTTGTGCCAGGGGTCGCGGGTTCGAATCACGCCTTGGTCACGTATATTCTGGTCATATGTACGTATGGCCCATGGAGGTGGGGGGAGAAAGGAGCAGCGCATCTGTATAGCCTATAGGCGGATGTTTGTGGGAGTCGGTGGTCGTGAAAATGGCTCCGGCTGCTCATTTGCCCTCCTATATCATAAAAAAAATGTATTTATATAATAAAAAATTTAAATTTAAATACAATTTCTTAAAACATAGTAAATATATTTCTGTTGTCTAGTGCGCGTAACACAAGTCCTTACGGAACTTCACACGGGGCTAGGCTAACGTAGTATAATAAGTCCACAGATATTATTATTATTACATCTAAACCTTTCTATTTCTTTGTCCTTAGATTAACTGTCCCCGGTCAAATACAGTTACCAAGCGACAAGGAGGATGAAGAGGACACGGGCACGAGGTTCAGGCGGACCGGCTCCGAGAGGCTTCGCGACGGTGCCAAAGCCCTTCTCCGCAGAGTGGAATCCCTCAAAACCAGAAGAAGAAAGCGGCAGAACAGAACAGAAGTCATCGTATCATCGCCCCACTTCCTAGACGTCCAGCAGGACAAATACCCAGAGCTGAACTACATAGACATGACTCCAACCACTCCGACTGCTTTTCCGTTCCCTGACTTCGCCAGCTCCCCCCTCCACGCGCCAGCGATCAGGACCCAGCCTCCGTCCCCAATGACAATAATGCCTCCATCGCCAATCGCGCCTCTAGAACAGTCCTTCGTCTTACATCCGCCGTTTGGAGACGACAGCTCCAGCTACGCGTCAGACGGCAGCATGGGGTCCAGTAATAAGAGTTCCAAGTCGAAGTTGGGGCGGGCGAAGAGGATGTTCCATAGAGGGGTGAGGAACGAGGAGTCCAGCGCGCTGAGCGACTCGGAGTGCCAACCGGCGAGCTGGAGACACAACTACTACAAGGAGCACAACAACCATCACAACACAGAGGTAAATCGCATCTTTTTATCCTTTAGAAACTTCACAATCTTACTAAGAATATGCCAATCCGAGCCCTCTTCGATGGAAATTTTTGACGCCTAATGATCGCAGCACACTTACCAACTCGGAAAGGGATCGTAACCGTATCACCTCGAGCCGGTCAGTATTCTTTGTACGAAACTTCATACTGCAAAGCACACTAATGGTAAATGTAACGTATTTACTACTTCACACCGGCCCACCGACTGCAACTTTACAAGGCGCAGATCCGCCCGCATATGGAGTACTGCTCCCACCTTTGGGCAGGGGCCCCGAAATATCAGCTAGATCCATTTGACCGTATTCAACGTAGAGCGACTCGAATCGTTGATGACCCTGTTATTTCCGGGCAGCTCGATCCTTTGGCCCTACGGAGAGATGTCGCTTCCCTCTGCATCTTTTACCGTATTTTCAATGGGGAGTGTTTCGAGGAATTGTTCGGCTAAATACCAGCAGCTGAGTTCCATCCTAGGACATCGCGACAGAACTCAAAGTTCCATGCCCACCACCTTGATATTCCTAAATGTATATACGCCATTTCTTACCGCGTACAACAGTACTATGGAACAAGCTGCCTTCCTCGGTATTTCCGATCCGATACGACTTAGGGATCTTCAAGAAAAGAGCATTCCTCTTTCTTAAAGGCCGGCAACACGTCTGCAAGACACCTAGTTTTGCGGATGTCTATGGGCGGCGTTAGTCACTAAGCACCTGCTCGTTTGCCCCCTATAATATAAAAAAAATTGTATCGTTTTCGCTTTTCTAGGCGAGGCGTTTACGATCCATTTCCGTGTTGATAAGTGTGCGGCGACCATAACGTAGTGGGCAAAAGAGAAAATTGGAAACTTTACCCCGCTATTTCATTTCATTTGGGGTTTTTTTTTTCTAAAAATCTTTTCTTAGTTCTTGCTTACATCATGAATGGAACCTCTTGACCAAATTTCAGGTATCAGCTGTACATATACATATGTAAGTTAGCCAGGTTTGCCTTTTACATATATAGATAACGCTATTTCATTATCGGACCTGGTTTGTTCATCGAAGAGAGAAAAGTCTTAGTCACACAAAAAAAAACAGTCAGATACCCTATCCATTCCTAAATATTTAGGATTTAGCATAAATTTACAAATCCTTAAAAAAATATCTCGGTCTCAGGACTTCAACTCAAATCTAAGTTAAATTGTAAAAAATTCAAAATGTTTAACCTCAGAAAAACTTAGGTTATTTTATTTTTTTCATTTGATGTATATGTTCTAATTCAATTCATGTTATAATTTAAGAAATAGTTATTAATATTTTCGTCTCCCTCTCTCTCTAACTATGACTCTCTCTTTCTCTCTCAATTTAACCTACAGGGACTCCCAAACCCTGCCTGCAGTTATCACTTCCAAATGACTTCCAGGTGTACGTAGAACCACCGTCGCCAGTGGAGCTCAAGCCCGACCCAGAGGTCCTGCGGGAGGTGCAGAAGTCGCCGGGGCACACGCCCCACAGGAGGCAGGCGATACGGACGAGCTCGTTGAACCTCGGCAAGGACGGACAGAAGTAAGAGCTTCTTTTTTATAGTATACGGGAACAAACTCAAGGAAGGGAGAGGAAGAGGGCAACGCATATGTATAACCTCTATGCGGATGTCTACGGGCGTCAGTAGTCATGAAAATGACTTCGACTGCTCGTTTAAACCCTTATTAAAAAAAACAGTAGTTGAAGCCTTTTGGTGAATTTCCTTTCCGATAAATGCCAACAAATCCATGCGAATATTTCAACTAATTAATCCCGAATACTACCAGTAGCCAAATCAACACAAGCATTTATATGGTTCCGTAAGCTATGCTGACTTCGTACGACCTGTGAGTTTCCGGTGGCTCAATGAAGCAGAGGAGGGGAGAAGTGCAATACGTCTGCATTGCCATTATGTGGAAGTCTATGTGCCAAAAAAATATCCCCTTTTTGGCAAATTCGAGACGTTGGACTTTTGTTTCAGGTTTCGCGACAGAAGCCTCAAGCGCGACAAGTCCGCGTCCAGGAGCTCCGAACTGGACAGCAGCCCGTCCGCCGGCTCGCGCTCCCACGACGGGGACCAGGATGACGATGATGATAGTCTCGACATCAAGACCAAAAAGTGAGCACAGACAATGTAGAAATATTATTTTCAGAATTGGTGAAGAAGCAAATGTAGAAGTGTTTTTAGTAGGATTGTAATGAACGCCACGAAAGCGGTGCCGCTATAAAGCGGCCGTAATACTGCGGTGGATGACATCATTAGTCCTTTTACACTAAATAAACCAAACGAACGTTCAATTGTCAATCTCCGCTCTCATAGCCATAGATTTAGAATTGTTCTCACTACGTGAAAGATGTAGTACGCGTGGGAGCGAGACATTCAAATTAATTTCCAATCATTGGAAAAAGAAAGAGACTGTAGATGAAGTACATATTATGAGACAATTATTTTACGCTAGTACGAGGCCATTTGTGATTTAGTATAGTATAGTTGCTGATTGCTCGTTTCTCCCCAGTAACCTTAAAAAAATATATACAAATTTTTAGTTTTTTTTTTCAGAAACAACATACAAAGGTGGTATTCGTTCAGGACGAACAATCTGAACGGAGGTCCGAAGGCTCACAACACACTGCAGCCCGCGCCCAACCAGAAGAACCCGGAGGCCTACTGTGAGTACACGGGGAAATGGTATTCAACAATTTTCCACAATTGGGCCCGTGTTTTATTTTTGTTCAATTTTCTATTTCGTAGAACTTACACTTAACTACTGTATCGAGTAATACAAAAGTACCCTCATTTGCGTTACTAGAGACAGTTCCAAGCGATCTATTTTAGCGGACAAAAAAGTCCGCGGAAAATCCCTAGTCTGCGCGGGCTTTTAATTGTATGCGTGACACTGAATATATCCAAGTTGATAGCTAAGTTCATGACTTATTTTACGCCCGGGGCAATAAGCGACGGTGTGCATAAGTGCCGGCTTAGGCCACTCTCTGATATAAAATTACTTTTTATTAATTAAAATAAATTTAAGAATAAAATTAATACTCGTTTGTAACAGTGAAAAATAAATTTTAAGCTTTCAGGTTTTTGTTTTTTTCATTGTTATTTTGCATTTCTTAATAGTTAGGGTGGTAGTTTCTTCCCTTCGGGGTTGTAAAGTAGTGACCCAGATTCAAGCGAGCCGAATTTGACGCTTTTCGCGAGTGCAAAAATATCCTATAATAATAATAAAGCCTTTTATTTGTATCCTTAGGCTCAATTCACACCAAAAGCGCGGCGAAGGGCAGCGAAGCGGAGCGCACTTTCAATGTCATATAAATTTAAACTTTATTTTCATCACTGTAGTCCTTATTATCGAATTCTCGCGACTTCCGTCTCGTTCGAGTTTGTCATGCTATAATAAGTATTATAGTAATTATTATAAAGTTGAAATTCATATGACACATAAACTGCGCTCCGCTTCGCTGCCCTTCGCCGAGCTTTTGGTGTGAATTGACCCTTAACCACACATATTTCTAATTTTAGTCTAAAATTTTAAGTAAATTGAAAATGCAGTGTAGTTAAGGCCCCTGGCGGGTAAAGGCCTAGTCCAACAATTTCCACTTTTCTCTTGTACAAGATGCTGTGTCCCAGTCAGTCCAGCTATTTACTTTATTTCGTCTACCCAGCGAACTTTAGGCTCTCTTTCCACTAGGGCCTGGCCACGTGGTAGTTAGTTCGGTCCATCTTCGATCTGTGAGTCTCTACGTGTTCAGCCCATTTAAGACGTTCCATTTGTAGTAGAGCGTCTATCACTTTGGTGTTTCCTCGAATTGTTACAGATCTTTGCTTATCCTTTAGTCTAATTTGCAGGAAGCTTCTTTCTTGCACGCTGGGTCTTCTGTATTATGTCTTTAGTATAACTGTTATATGTACAGGTTCGACAGCCGTATGATAAAAAATATCCTGTAACAGGTAGTGCCACACCCGTCAGTCGAATTGGGCCGGCACGACCGGGGAGGTACCTCTCGCTTACACGAGACTGGCGTAAAGTGACAGCTGTGCTGTCGCGTTTCGTGCGGTGTGTAAGTAACCGGTCGCGGTGGTCAATGGAGGTAGGAGGAGAAAGGAAGGCAGCTCTATGCGGATGTTTGTGGGCGTCGGTAGTCATGAAAATGGCTCCGGCTGCTCGTTTGCCCTCCTATATCATAAAAAAAAAAACACCGCTTAGTTATTGTAGCGGGCCGTAAGTTGACGACCCCTGTAAATCTTGCAGTGTCCCGGCCGATGTCGTCCCTGTCGTGCGGGCAGCTGCACATCCTGCGGAAGCTGGCGCTGCTTCGGCTCACGGCCTGCATGGAGCGCTACTGCCCCTCGCACAAGTCCGGCTGGAACTGGGAGCTGCCCAAGATCATACGCAAGATCAAGACGCCGGACTATAAAGGTCAGTATATCTATCTATCAGTATTTTCCACTGCCTTCCCTGTCAGGACTGATCAGGTTCTGGCTATAGCTGTCCCATTTTGTGAAACATACTGTTGCCTATTGTATTTTGTTAAGTACTTTTTTTTCTCTCTCTTATCTTTTTGCTATTATTGTTATTGTGTTCATCCTAACCTAACTTAGTCTTAGTGTGTTTTTACAAATAAAGATAATAAATAGTTATTTATTTATTTATTATATATAAAAGTTGAGTATCATATATTAATATTTTGTTAATTTCTAGACAAAACTGTTTTCGGAGTACCACTCACGGTTTCGCTGCAGAGGACAGGACATTCTCTGCCGAAGCCGATACAGTCTGCGCTGAACTGGCTGAAGAATAATGCCTTGGACCAGGTAAGATCAGACTGATTTTAAATTGTAATATAAGCGAACGCGTTTAAAACAAATATGCGTAAATTATTAATATTATAATTTATAAGGAACAAAAAAAACTCTCCTTTGTTAACAAGCAAGAAAAACTTTGCGTGTTTTTCTTTGAAAACCACAAAACGAAAACCTTAAGTGTAAAGAAACATTTAATAGCACTTGTAGGAATACTTATAGGTCTTCCTATAACAGATGATCTGAATAAGAAATAAACATTTGGCGATAAAATCTTGATTGAAATTATTAAAAAACGAATGAACGACTCAATTTAAAATATTTCCTCGGTATAAATATTTTATATGACATTATTGCCGCTGTCATGTCTAATGAACAAATGACTTTTTTTATGGACATCACATAATTTGTCGTCATATACGATGATAAATATATTTAAAAATAATACCTATATTATATACAATTCCAGATGGGCATCTTCAGGAAGGCAGGCGTGAAGTCCCGGATAGCGAAGCTTCGCTCCATGGTGGAGGCTGCGGGGGCTGCGACGGCGGCCTTCGCGGCGGAGAATCTCCACACGGTGGAGCCTTCTCTCTCCAGCCTCAACTTCGAGGGAGCTCAGGCCCACGACGTGGCAGACGTGGTGAAGCAGTACTTCAGGGAACTGCCTGACGCGCTGCTCACGAATAAGCTCAGCGAGACTTTTATTGCTATATTTCAGCGTGAGTAGATTTATTATAGTATACGTCGAAGTTAGGTAATTTTCATATTACATTACGGCTAGCCGTTTTGTAATACGGCGGGTCAATGACTAGCTGGATTGAATACAGAGTTAAAGTCCTCCAGAAAGATTGGCTCTATATGTCATTCAATTTAGCTAGCCCGTAGCCGTAACAAATTAGAGCGGGAAATTTTTAACAGTTTACAGTTCCAAATCAGTTTAAAAAAGAGACGGCCAAATTGATCTGCTCAAAATGTCCTCATTCTCAATCGCTATAGGAGGAATTAGCGCAGCGGATTTATTTGTTAGTTTTTGGTCAGTTCTTAAACAGATTGCGCTAGCCCAGGTCACATTCAGCAATGACAGCGCATCAAATTGTAACTGTTTACATATGTCGACTATTCATCGTATTATTTTCCAGACGTCCCAGAGCCGTTGAGACCTGATGCTGTCCAGTGCGCGTTGCTGCTGCTGCCAGAAGAACATTTGGAAGCTTTACAGTCGCTTCTCATTTTCTTGGCAGAGGTTTGTACTTTCACTCCCATCTCAATCCGTGTGCTGTCGTAGAACCTCCTTCAAAATATCTACCTCGCAAAAACAGCCTTCCTGGCTCACAGGCAGAGATAGTCATACAAGAGCATAACTGATGTAAGAGATGGTTTCACGTTGTATTATAGCCTTGTCGGCACGATTGAGAAAACACCCTTCGCTCACATGATGCCAGCATAACGTGTTGGTTATACCCTCGAATTACGTGTGGCTTTTAGTTTCCGATAGTGTATTGGAGGGGGAAAACGGAAGGGCGACACAATCCTGTTGATACGGATGAGGAATGAAAGTATTGTAGATTTATCAAAGATTATTGTTTATTCAACAAAGATATTGTAGACACGGTTGAGTAGTAAAATTATTTGTGTTAGTTAAATGTCCCAGTTCAAAAGAAGTACTGTTCGGTCGTGGGGCCAACGCGACTCGCCGCCGCCCGCCCTTCCTCGTGCGTCTCGTGAACCTCCGGCGATGGTCGGGCTTCATCGGCGCGAACAATCCTACGGATTTCTGTGGATCAGCCAACTGCGAATTTACCAGCGCATACTATAAAATCCGGAGATACATGTTAAATTCAAGAAGTTTTGTCCAATACTCTGAAGTTTTATCAAGTTTAAAGCTATGCGCTGGAAAGCATGTCGTTTTACGGCCTCCGACCCGATAGGTTGATGATCTGATCAAAGTCAGTGTTCTGGCTTTTGGTCATGGCAATGAAAGTTTATGAAAACCTGGTAGTGGAAACCATTCCTAATCAAAATTTCCAGGTGGCAGAGCATTCAGCAGTGAACCAGATGACGGCATCCAACTTGGCGGTTTGTTTCGCGCCGACGCTGTTGAGACTGCACCACGCGCCGCCACACACTGGCAGCACCAAAGAAGGACATTCCAATAGGTGGGATATGCTTTAATGTACAAAATGTGTCCAAAAATCTTCGTATAATATATTTTTGACAATAGAAATTCTAAAAATTATTCAGCCAGCCAGAGAGCCAGAAAACATGTTACAGTAACGTTTTCAAATTCGTGGTCCTTCGAGCCAGATAGTATGATATGATCAAGAACTGTTTATTTTTGGAGTTACTCCTTAATAATCGCTATTGAAAGGTGGCAGAATGGAAAAATATAAGAAGTAAAATAGAGTGAACATTGACCCTCATCATAACGCTATGCGACTATACCATACTATACCGAGCTTACATTGCTTACCCTTATGCACCTTTCACATCATTCTGTTGGTTCTTAAGTATGCTCGTGTCGGAGCTGTCTCATTCAGTTTCTTTTCCTGTCCCACCAGACTGATCATAGAGAGCGTGGCCGAGCAGAGGCAGGTGAGCGAGTCCCGCGCGGCGCACGCATGTCTCCTGCTGCTGATGCAGAAGCACGCTTCGCTGTTCCTCGCGCCGGCCGACATGCTCGCGCGCTGCAAGTTCAACTACTTCGAGGAGAGCGTGCCGGTGAGTCATTATACTTGTTGCGTGCCTGTTGCGGCTGATGCAGAAACACTCCTAGCTGTTCCTCGCTCCGGCCGACATGCTCGCGCGCTGCAAGTTCAACTACTTCGAGGAGAGCGTTCCGGTGAGTGATTATACTTGGCACGTGTCTGCTGCTGCTGATGTCGAAGCACTCCTCGCTGTTCCTCGCGCCAGCCGACATACTCGCGCGGTGCAAGTTCAACTACTTCGAGGAGAGCGTGTCTGTGAGTTATTATTCTTGTCGCGTGTGTGCAGAAAACACAAGCTAGATTACGTGGTGTATTTTATAGCACAAAACGGCAAACAAGTAGATCAAGCCCTGCCTTAACTTGAACAACTGTCATTTCCCAGTCGTATGTTGCACTTATATTAAACGTCTCTTAAATTATTTATGATTCATTTTAAAATTATTTCTTAAATCACTCGTAAATTATAGCGAGTGATTCAGTCCACTCTCTTTATTACATGAAGGGGACATAAGAAATTCACGGTGTAGATATCTTTTTTGTATTCCGTGTGAATATTAGAACACTGTTCCAAATATTGACTTTCTAGTTGATAAATAAGCATTTCAAATTGACTTTTCAACCAGGTGGCGCTAGAGGAACTTGGTGCAGACTTCAACCAAGACTGGAAAGGTTTCCAGCAGGCCTGCATTAAAGCGTTGTTAAAAGAAGCCAAAGAAAAGTACGTATTATTCTTTGCTCAAATATAAATACTAATATATACCTAATTCTTCTAACATTTCAGTAGTTCCGATATGTTCCTTGTGTGTCTATAGCTTTAAACTGTTTCATGCTTTTTAGAGTCAGTGGGCGCTCGGGAAAGAGGTGAGACTTGGGTGTTAGAAACTTTCACAATACATGCTCCTCGCATTTACGTTGTATAATCTGTTCTTAAACTATTTATTATGTAGGTATTATTTAATATCACACTCAGGTGTTACTCCAGGAACCTAACCTTAAAGAGAAAAATAAAATAGCAATTATCATAATTGAAAAATTTGTTTGGTAACGTGGACGCCGGAACTAAATACTTTACCGGATTTTGGAAAAATAGAAATTTCCTACCCGTATTTAAATATTTCGGTACCATTTTTCAAATATCTTTCTACACAGACCTTGTCATTGCTATAAGGAAAGCAAAATTTAAAAAAAATGAAATCATTATTAAGTTCGGTACAATCGTTCTGAGTTTATATTAAATATATTATTGGTAAATACGTTTGAGGCGTTTTATTTTTGTGTATAAGATGAGATATCAGTCCACAAGATGGTGCTGTTTTTCAACACATGGTGCTGTCTTCGCAGCCTAAAAATATTTTTTACTAATTTTAGCTTTTGAAATGCATTAGAAGAACAGATTATAATGCCTTAATTATTTCATTTCATTGACATTCGTAGCTGTGTAAAGTGGTCACATAGTTACCCATTAGATAGTTTTAGTTTTATTATAGAATCGATGTAACAAAAATTGTAAATTTGTAATAAATGTATATTTAGAAATAAATATGAGATATAATATAAGATAACTTTGATTTTCTTTTAAATAATCATAAATCTAATTAATTGATTAGTGACATTTAATTTTTAGGTTGTCTATGCGTCATATTTCTATAAATTATTTACTCCTTTTGTATACCTAAACTCGTATATATGTACTTTACTTATTTAGATTTGATAATTCATAGCATAACTGAGTATATTTTACACGTATTATAATATTCTTTTGGAATAGTTCAGAACACAACAATAATACAAGTTTTTATTAACTTGCGCCATATCTTTTGGGTCAAATTGCAAGCTGAACTATGGTCACCGCACACTTATCTACTCGGAAATGGATCGGCACCGTATCGCCTTCGCTTTTCGAAGCGAGGCGATAACGTTACGTTTCCCATTAGTGTGCGTTGCAGTATGGAGTTTCACACAAATAATACTGACCGGCTCGAGGTGATACGGTTACGAACCCTTTCCGAAATGATAAGTCTGCAGTGACCGTTAGACACCCTTTTCAATGTCTGATTAAACTGAAATGTGACACATGTAAGTTAGATGGCATCACTATATTGTTCTGTGGTTAAGGTGATCGGATGACGATTAAGATTGTGTATGTCCTTCGATTTTAACAATGTAACGATTTAAGCACACATTAACTTTACACCTTGTAGTTTTTAAACTTATTATTTTTTTTACATCTTATGTTTATGGGTAAAATATTTTTTCTTCAATTCAATTGTCTCACTTATAATTATTTACCGTAAGAAACTTGAATATCTTACTACTATGGTAATATTCAGAATATTCCAGAACACTAATATATCTTCCGATTGCTGTTGTAATATTATGCTGGAATGTTCCAGAGCATGTCTAACATATCTGGCATCTGTTGTGATACTGAGGGAATGTTCCAGAACCCGCGGCTGGATGTCGGTGTCGGGCGCGGCGCCGCACGTGGAGCTGTGCTGCAAGAAGGTGGGGGACGGACACCCGCTGCGGCTGTGGCGGGCCACCACCGACGTGGAGGCGCCTCCGCAGGAGGTCATGCAGAGGTACATAAGGAAATATACTAACGAACAACCAAACGGCAAAACACTTTCCACTAAATTGTAATTCGTAGAGGTCTCGATTCTCAGCAGTGACCGCCAACACTCGAGGAGGTAGGTACCACTACAACAACAACACACTTGTACCGACAACTTGTACCTACCTATCTCATTTTTTTGATATTTTAATAACTTATAAATCAATAATAATATCTTATATGGATACACTTTAGCCCCTGTCCCCCTAGCCTGTTAATAAAATTAATTTCCCGAAATTTGGCTCGAAGCAAAATAATATAATGTAGGTGAATTTTGAAACTTTGTAACTCAAACTTATAATTCATAATTAGGGACCCTACAAGTGTATGCTACGAAATTAAAATACTATATAGGTATTTAGTCCTCCAAGTTCAACTACTTCGAGGGGAGCGTGCCGGTGAGTCTTGCCTGCCTACTTGTTGCGTGGCTGTTGCTGCTGATGCAGAAGCACTCCTGGCTGTTGACTTTGGCAATGACCTTAATCCGAAGCTGCTTAAAACACATGAGGGTACACAGAAATTATGTTTTTAATTACAATTTTATCCCAGGATACTCCGCGAGCGGCACATCTGGGACGACTCGCTGGTGAAGTGGCGCGTGGCGGAGAAGCTCGGCTCCAGCGCCGAGGTGTTCCAGTTCATCACCTCCTCCAGCTTCAACCTGCCGCAGAGGGACTACTGCGTATTGAGGTACGTAGCTTTGGCTAAGTTTGATCGCGATATTTATTTAAGTCAAAATTCTATAGTAAGGGTGCTTTCACTTCAATTTCTTTTGGCAGTGAGTTTAAGGTAATTGTATTTATTATTTCCTTCCTTCTTCCTCCTAGAATCTGGATCCTTCTGGATCGGCCAGTTGCAGTTGCAGTTGTAGTGTTTATTCCGTTCTGTTGTAGGTCGTGGCAGCAAGGCGGCGGCAAC
>LUGF01021838.1:11913-27214 GCA_001625245.1 Calycopis cecrops | reverse complement strand
GTGCGCGGTGGCCGAAACGTCGGTGGCGCACGGAGCGGCGGCGGAGGGCGCGCGGGGGGTGGTGCTCGCGTCGCGGTACCTCGCGCAGCCCGCGGGGAAGGGGCGGAGCCGGCTTGTGCACCTCGCCAGGGTCGATACCATGTAAGTCTTTTGATTTTTTGAGTATTGTAAATGCAAAAAAGAAAATGAACATTAGTAGTGAGACTACCAGCATCTTTCAACATTTTCACAAACATCTATCGGCCGCAATGCCATAGCACTACCTCTTACTTTTGTAGTCAATGTTTTTTTTATAGTATAAGAGGGTGTAGGTCCAATGGGCTACCAACTGTTCACAAATCGCACAAAATGCAAGAGAAGACCTCTCTACGGTGAGAACGTTAGGGTCAATTCACACCAAAAGCGCGGCGAAGCGCAGCGAAACGAAGCGCAGTTTATGTGTCATATGAATTTCAACTTTATTTTCATTACTATAGTACTTATTATCAAATTCTCGCGACTCCTGGAGCATTCCAGCGACTTCTCGCGAATTCCAGCGACTTCGCGGGAATCCGTCTCGTTCGAGTTTCTCATGCGATTTTGGTGTGAATTGACCCTTAGAGTTATCTCTAGCTGACACGATATCAATGCTGCACGGCGCCCCATACTGCCTGTATCTGAAGACTCCGTTTATTTCCAGGGGCCGCACTCCGGACTGGTACAACAAGTGCTACGGCCACATCTGCGCGCTGTACCTGGCGAGGATCCGGGCCTCCTTCAAGCACAACACAGAAGGGCCCGAGTCCAACGTATGATCAAAACATTCCACTTAAGTCCACTTCATATTGGGCTGGACTTGAGTTTGACCTGCGTGTGAAAGCAGCCTTATTTTAGGCGTACAAGATATTATCAAATCAAAATGAAATCCATGAAATTTTCGTCATAATAATTTTGAACAAAATACTTTTTAAGTAAGTATATAAATTTTACCTACCTCCATTGTTCAAGTTTTATTGTGTATTATTATAGTTGCCCTAATGGGACCTACCAAAAAGCCTGACTGTAAGCCTATTATAATATTTAGTTTTTTAGGTTAGATGTTACAAAATTGTGATGTTAGTTCCCCTTTATGGTGCATTTTGTAAATATTGTAAGACGTGTTAATAATATAAACTCATCACATTATCCAATAGTAATTATTAACAAGTAAAGTAATCTCAATAATTATTTTAGTGTTGGGAATATTACCATATATATGAAGTTAGTTATCAGTACATATCACTAGTCATAAATATATATTACTCGATTATAACCACATTATATATGTACCTGCCCTGTGTTCAGGAATTATAGTATTATGATTTCATAATTTTAAAATTTTAAAAATGCTGAAAAACTAAGTTGATTGATATTAGTTAAAATAATTAAAATATTATAACTACTTTATAAAATCTCTGCGAACTATGCAATTTTTAAAATTATTCATCACAATGTTTTAAAATGTATGAAATGTTTTATTAATAAGATTACAAATATAAATATATAGTTAGGTATGTATTCATATAGGATTTATTGTAATATATTCATAGGAAAAATTGCAGGAGATGGTAAATATTTTAATATTGTAATTAATAGAGACTTAATATATCGATATTAACCAAAATATATTTGTGAAAGTGTATACCTACAACTTAGATATTATCAAATACATATTTATCATGTTTTAGATGAGATAATTATAATAATTGATATTGAGAAACACTTCGTGCAGTAATAAATTCCTAGAGTGTAAGATCAAGCCAAATATCACAAATTGTATGTTTTGTAAATATATTATAAGAATATGTAATCTCGTATAAACTTAAGTGTTTTAGTTACCTATTCACGTCTCTTAGTATAATGTAGACTTGCGACAATAGACATGTAGAAATTTCACAGTGGATTTAGTTTTGTTTTTTCAACTGTTTTATTGGCGGATAAATAAATTATAATTTATATTTAACCAATAATCCGCCCTGGCTGCGCACGGTCCATAATATTGTATCTATAATAAAAATTAGTCTATTGTCTATTTTATTCGGGAAATGTGGCATTTTATTGGTGAGAGAATTTTTGAAATCGGTCTAGTTATAAATAATGCTCAAAAGCCATACTCTTTCGAGCATCATGAGAATTAACCCTATGTACAACCCTATTTGCTTACGCGCTGAGTAGAAATTGACCATTCAAATACGTATATATTTATATATTTTCTATTTCTTTATGTAGGTAAGTACCTAAAACACCATTCAACAATCAAAACCTACAGAATTATTTTTAAAACACCAGCAAGCTTTTACAAATCGATAGCTAACAACAACGTCACATCCATACATTTTTTCTACGATTTTGGGTTAATCTTTTTCCATATGAAAATAAATATTAATTTTGTGGGTCCGTTTTAATGTTATAAACTCTATGCGCCTTGCAAAGAACAGGGTTGGGTGCGGAAGCGGCGCTTGCACTTCTGAACATAGACCTACAAATGTCTCAATATTTTGACAGTAACAAAAATGTATCGAGTTAAAATTTCTTTTCTATATTCCCTATCTATATTTCTATCTATTCTTATAGACCTGCTGGTGCTTTAAAATAACCTTATAAACGAGCCGTCACATATGCGTAACTGGAAAGAATTAAAAAGCCTTACCTACTTAATTTTAGAATTAAACTCATCACAATACCAACAGAAAATTAATAAATAAAAAAGGTAATATACCTAGTATCATTTGGAGCAATTAGTTGACTGTTGTTACAAATAAAAAAAATAGCCTAGGGAGAAGTGGGTGAGCGGAACAAACTCTCTAATCTAAATGTTATCATTCACGAATTGTCAGCCATTTTTACATTATTTTAGAGATGGTCTCTATGAGTAGATAGTCTCTATGAGTATGAGTTTGCGCAAGGAGTTGGCGCTAGGCGAACTGCTGACAATTTCTACGTATCCTTCTTCATTAAATTGCGACTGATCAACCAAATAATCATTATGCAATAGCGGCATGCTTCTCTCATCGCGCCACATCCCACGCCATACAAACAACACAGGCAGTTATGGACAATGCTCATAATTTGGCGTGTTAACTATTCACTGCTTTATGTATTTACTAGCTGTGCCCCGCTGTTTCACCCGCGCTTAATTTCTAAAAAACCGTTATAAATTTCAACACCCTATTTCACCCCTTTAGGGGATGAATTTTAAAAAAATCCTTTCTTAGCGGATGCCTACGTCATAATATCTACCTGCATGCAAAATTACAGCCCGATCCGTCCAGTGGTTTGGGCTGTGCGTCGATAGATGGCTATGTCACCTTTGAGTTTTATATATATATATAGACTTAATAAAAAATATATAAAAACAAATAAACATTAAACACAGACTGTTACCAATTTTAACTCGTTACTTAAATATCATAGATTTAATGTATGTATATTGTGATTATGAGCTATAATTATCTTAAATTATTTATGCTAGGTACTTTATATCTACCTACCTACAGACTCAAGTAATATGTAACTATAGGTACTGTGCCAGCGTGACTATCCAGAACCGAGAAAAAATAATTAACAGTTCGGACACCGAGCAGAAATAGTTTCGTGCATTGACCTTTTGAAGAATACAAATATTATTGCTGGTATGATTACTATATAGGCTGATAATGGAATCTGTTTGTTTGGGCAATAATTTCTCTTTGTGTTGTTAATATATAAAATATGTAATGACGTGAAATTATTTTTATACACGGGAAAGAGAGGGACAGGGACAGATAACAGATTAACGTACCTACAAAGTGTTTTTTGCTCAGTGACCGGACTTTACTTTAGTTCTCAGATATTTATATGCTGGTTTTAAAAATAGATAAATAATAATCTAGTTTATATATAACATATTTACCTAGTATCTATCCTCTGAAGTAATAAATAATGTGATGGAATTCTATAAACACAAGGTACGCCTTCTATCAATTATGAATAAAATGAAGCAATATTAATTTTGTACATAAATTCAATTTAAAATATTCTGCCAAAATTATCATACTTTTTAGGTAGGTAATAATGGTAACCTACTTTGTTAGATGTTTTGGCCATGTTAAAAATAGTAGGTCCTAGCCCCTACAGTATCAGTAAATAGATTGTATGGAGAAAGCATAATATTTACCTAATTAGCAAAAAACCTATAATAAAAAGTTGATAAAACCTTTATCTATTAATAAGTATGTAGGTAACGTATTGAGACTTAATTATGCAGTAAAAAAGTATTTATCACACTTTTAAAATAGATAAATGTCATAAATGTTAAAAATAATAAAAATCCTATATTATATCTCTATTTACAGTTAATATATTTGTAATGGTTCACCAATTAATACTCTATTGATGTTATTGTACGTACATTAATGTTACATGTAAAAACTAATGCATTGTGATTTTATTCTCTATGAATTAAATGGACCATTCTGAATAATTACCTATTTTTTACGTTTTATTTCTTACCCACCCTTGCCCTCATTACCCCGCTTTGCTTAAGCTAGCTTAGTTACTGAGATACGCTCCGTAACCTACTGTTGTTGAGCTGTTTTCGAAAATATAATATCTACTAGCTGCGCCCCGCGGTTTCACCCGCGTAAATTTCGATCCCGTGGAAAATAGAAAATCATCCCATAGGTACATTTTTCGGGATAAAACTATCCTATGTGTAAATCCAAGTTACCCTTTATGTGTGTGCCAAATTTTATGAAAATTGGTTCTGCAGTTTTGGCATGAAGGAGTAACAGACAAACAAACATACAAAATTTCACATTTTTAATATTAGTAGGATTTTAATGTTTCCTTCGAAGATTACTAACATTGTCCATATCACGTCAGCATCACCTAATGGCGCTTTCACAGTCTAATTTTATCACAGAACAGTAAAAAAGAGAGATATATAAAAATGTAAAATATGTTTTATGTCAAAACATATCAATAGTCAAGAATTGCATGTGGGGAATAGAGCCAGGAGTTAGTCTGGAGAGCTGATGCGGATATTGCAATAGCATCAGTAACAACTTCTAGGTCCTGATAATTAGGGCCCTGATATAAAAAAACCCCAAATCAACTAAAGCAGGAAAAGCAATATACTACTACTACAACTAGATTAATATGTCATCAATTTATTTTATAACATTTATTTACTTTTTCACATCATTCGGTTGATCTGGACTTACATTTATGGCACCACCAGTTTCCAGCAAGGCATTCTATCGAAAACTCCTCTTCACAATTTGTACACTTAAAGCCACTTTCATTATTATGTTGTATATTGAAATGCATTTTTAAATCGGACACTATATTCTTTCCTTTTAATGTTAAGGAACATGCAGTACATTTAACTGTTATAGAATTTTCTGACATAACAATATTGTTCATATCATTAGAAAAATTACCCAAGTATATCTCATACATCGGACTAATAGTTTCCTCCAATTGTAAGTCGTACTTACGTATATCTTCTACATCGACATTTTCAACGTCCCTATATAAATATCTCACATATGGGTATTTATTTGTATATCGCTTATAGGTTGCATCTTGAAATATTTTATCTGGAAGCAATTTCAAATCAATCTTTACAAAACTAAGTATATCTTGTAATTCGTCAAAGATAAATGGAGCAAATGAGTTATTAATACAAGCTATCAGATCATTAACAGTTATTGTTTTATCTGTAGCTCCTATAAATTGCAAGTCTTGATCTAATTTTTTAGGTGGATTGTTTCTACCTAGACGCTTATTGCACAAGATATATTTATGTTCATGTCTTGTTTCACGTCTGTATAATATATTTTCAGATGGATCCATTATGGTTATGTTTATATCCCACCAATTCAAGATTGATCTAAGGGTGGGTGTGGTAATTTTAATTTGAGATGGAATATTGGTTTCTGTGTTAAAAACTTCATTGTTCGCTTTACGATTGGGATGTCTATAGAATAAATATTTGAGTTGAGCCCGTGAAGCATATAAATCTAAATAAATATCCCCCTCTGTGGGCTCTTCTTCTTTGGGAACTTTCATCTTCTCTGTAATCATTTTTACTGCTTGTTTAGCCAACGGTTGGACATCATTCAGACCTTTTTTTAAAAAAGATTTCATACTTTCATAGTTTTTTTCCAGCACTGATTCATCAATAAAATCTTTGCTTTTACCTTTCCTCTTTTCATTAACAATTTTGTCAAAGCTGTCCCAATCAGGCCAATCTTTCAGAAATTTTTTAATGAGCGTTAAATATATATCAATTTCTAGCACATGTAGGTTTCTCATGTCTATATTAAATTCTTTTCGCAGTAAATCATAAATTTGGTTATTTTTCATAACAGTGTTCTGCTTGTTTTCACTGCCAATGAGACGTTTAAATAGATCAATGAGTGGTTTGTCTGAAATTCAATTAAGTAAATATTATATTAGTTTTTGCAAATTAGGTTTACAGAATCTGGCTTTATGGTGTTTTTAATGGGACACATCATTCAGTAACCAGGATAGTGATCAGTATATATAGATATATAGTTAAATTAATTTTAATTTTATATAATATGCAGAAACCTTGATAAAGTGAAATTACATCGTTTTTTTTAAATAAAACAGTCGCACAAGCAAGCAGTTGGAGCCTTTTGAAGACTCCTGATGCTATTCAATAGATATTTGCATTATTTTTATGCAGATGCATTGCCCTCCAACCCTCCTCTCCTCCAATGGGCCACCGGACTATCACATAACCACACATAGTGTAACAAAACAGCATGTCACTTTACAGAGTTATGTGCAAGAGTTACATCCTCAGTCATACTGAATTCGCTTACAATGCAAAATGACACTGATTTTTTTTATAGCATAGGAGGCAAACAAGCAGTTGGGTCACCTGATGTAAAGTGATCACCAACGCCCACAGACATCCGTAACACCAGAGGTCTAACAGATGCGTGGCCGGCCTTTGAGGGAAGAATAAGCTCTTTTCTTGAAGATCCCTAGGTCGTATCGGTATTCTTGTGCTTCTCTATATTAATTATATATATCTTAACCTTTAACATCACGGGCGGGGTCTGAGCAGACCCCACGCGACGATTTTTAACGATATTTTTTGTAATTAACAAGCTACGAACCCGCGATTTCGGCTATTCTCAGTGCACCGCGGAGGCTCTTAATGGACGACGGTGGGTCGCGCTTACGCTAAGGTAAATACATTTTTTACGTATATGGGGATACCTGTGGACCCCACCCGTGATTTTACGTCGTATCTTTTTACACATTTAACATATTTTACTTTATCTCTTTTTCAGAATTATTTATACCTAGTCTTAAAAATGAGTCGCCAACTAACAGAGAACGCCATGGCACAAATTCTTCAGGATTTGTGACTCAGAATGTGAAGAAATACCCGTCACACCTCGAGAAAATATTTTAGAAGATGTATCCGACATAAGTGACAATGAAACAATATGTACTGAACATATTTCTATATCTGAGATAGAGTATAGCGATGACTCCTCTGACAATGAATCTACAGAAGAAGCAACCAATAGTAATTTTCATTAATTTTTCTAATTCTAATTTTTAATTAATAAGTAATAAGTAATTTTTCTTACATCATATAAGTAACATTGAGGCGTTGTCATTTTTTTTATTTTTGTAGTTATTGTTTATATTTCTTATTATTATTTGTTTTTCATTTATATTCTATTAGAAATTTATAATTAAGTTTATCGGAAGTAGACATTTTTGTTAAATTTTAGTACATTTGTTATGTAAGTAGAAAAAAACTATTTACAAGGTGTAATTTTTTTTTAAGTGTCTAGTGGTTAAAAGACTGATTAGTTTAAGAACAATAAATACTTTTCTTGAATAATAATATGTATTTCATTAAAAATTTCATTATTTTTTAAAATATATACCAAACTCTTGAATATAAACGCATTTTCTTATGGGGGTACTTATGGACCCCACCCGTGACGGAACGTTACCATAAAGTACGCGTGTACTTAAAGGTTAATTAAAAACTGATAGATTAAAATATTAAGTCAAATTGCATTGTCGGAAGGGCTTTTCTAAGTTTGTGTGTCCTCCTGTGACTCCATGCATGGAGCTTTCCTTATGCACAGATAACCCGCTGTTGTTGTGATGTCATCAAGGCAGTACATCTTACTAATAGTAAGTTAATTTTTTTTTATTCAGCCTAATGTTGTCCCACTGCTGGGCAAAGGCCTCCCCCAAACTTTGCCAACCATCTGAGGCTTTTGCCTTCTTCCACCAGCTTTTCTCGAAAGAATCGAGATCGTTCACGCCAACGTTTCTTCGACCGTCCGTAATAGTAAAAAAAATTATTAATAATAAAAAATATACCGGAATATTCCTCATGGTCTGAGTCAGAGATTATATTTACAAAATCATCTACTTTAATTGATTTATTTTCCGTCTCCATTTTTGTTTCACTTCTTTTACTGAATCATGAAATCTATTGTCCGGTTAGTTTTATAATATTTGCATTACTTTTAAAATCCTCAAACGACCTCCTTTTGGCAAGTAATTTATGGGATATTCAACTAGGTAGCCGAGTTGTTTTTAAATAATTTCGAAGTTTCTAAAGTAACTTTCAAAAACCCTAAATAAACAATAAAAAAAACAAGTTATTCGACTGAAGGGAGATGTCAGAAGTGGTAGTCTAATTTCGCAATCTGTGGTTTGGCCGTTGACATATTTGTAGTGCTACCAACGCTAAGACCAAAATATAACTATTAAAATCCAATAACAAAAAGGCGTAAAGTGACAGCTGTGCTGTCGGGTTTCGTGTGGTGTGTAAGTAGCCGGTGGCCCAGGGAGATGGGAGGAGAAAAGAAAGACACCGCATCTTTATAGCCTCTTTGCGGATATCTATGAGCGTCGATAGCCATGAAAATGGCTTCGTCTGTTCGTTTGATCCCCCTATACCATATAAAAAAGTGCGCGTGTACTTACGTACGCGCGTGAAGAAGTTATACTTCAATTCAATGAATTAAAATTGAATTTATTATTATATTTAAATTACTTTTAAAATAATGAATAACCAATAATAAATATTTAACATTGTAACACCTGATAATATAATTATTGTAACGATAAATGTGTTTAACGGCGGCTAGAAGACGTTGTCACTGGGCTATATCGCGTTATTGTTTGTACGTCGCTAAATAAGGACCTTCGTCAAAATGCTTGTGTGAATGTATTAATCTGTAATTACAGGCTGATACTGATGGTATCCTTACACGCTATATATACGCTTTCACCTTGCTGAGATATCTTAGTCTTAAAAACATATGAAACTAAAACAAGTGAGTGAATGTAGAAAATGGTGACATCTTGCGCGATTAACAGAGGTTCTATTTCTATTTTGTAGGTAGATTTTGTTTTCAGACTGCAACCGCTGCAACTTCATATTATTGTAACTTTGTGCCACAAATCTTAAAATTTCATTCTCATCATTTTTTCATGACGTGCGTCTTTAGGCAAAGAAGTATAACTTCAAAAAAAAAATGCAATACCACATCTTCACGCTAGCTCTATACCGGAATAGGCAGAAGCCACTTGATATCACGTAGCTCCCACTCCTCGCATCTTCTACATTCATAAAAACATGCAAATCTATTCATACAAACACGCCAGTTCCCAAGACTTTTGACGCCATATTTGGAAAGTGCCCGATGAATCTGATCGTAAATCGTCTTACATCCGTTTTTGTCTAGCCGGAATCTAAATTCGCTAAAATACAAAATATTGTGTTATTAAGACCGTGCAAATTTTGGTAAGAGGTAGTGCCACACTGCATGCTTGCATGCAGTCGAATTGGGCCGGCACGACCGGGGAGGTACCTCTCGCTTACACGAGACTGGCGTAAAGTGACAGCTGTGCTGTCGCGTTTCGTGCGGTGTGTAAGTAGCCGGTGGCCCATGGAGGTGGAAGGAGAAAGGAGGGCAGCGCATCCAAATGGCTCCGGCTGCTCGTTTGCCCTATATCATAAAAAAAAATACAATTTTTTTTATAGCACTTTAGGGACAAATGGGCATAAGAAACCTTGCACGATGCACATACATAAATATCCGATTACTTATTGCTATGCATCGTGGAGGAAGGAGAAAGGAAGGCAGCGCATCTGTATAGCCTCTATGCGGATGTTTGTGGGCGTCGGTAGTCAAGAAAATGGCTCCGGCTGCTCGTTTGCCCTCCTATATCATTAAAAAAAAAAAAAAAGAATTGGATTATGAAATAATTTATCTATTAGAAGGCATTTATTCTTGTAAGTATAATGAGCGATGTTGCTAGTTATTCGTGATTTTTAAATAGTGCTGTGCTACTATCGGAAAAACAATTATTTTTTTATAAGTTACCTAAACAGAAACGTGAATGTGTTCTATAAAGCAAATTAATACAATTTCATTATGATATATAAGTTTATTTATTAAAAGAAACCGTACCATACATACATATTTTATTTTTATTATTTATGTAACTTCAAAAACTTCATTTTCAACATCTATTTCCTGTGACATATCGTTAACAAAATCGCATCCAGTGTGATTCCTAGTAAATTTATAATCGTAAATTTATGATTGCAGTACAAAAAAAAAATGTTTTAAAAAATCGACATTTATTTACTTTTCAATAAATCGGTATCATAGGTCAACACTACAAAAAAAACGCTGGTATCATTATTTGTAAATTTGGCATTTACACATGTCAATTTATTCTCTGAATTCTGAAATTAAAAAAACAGACTAATGGTCCCCGCACACTTATCAACTCGGGAAGGGATCGTAACCGTAACGCCTATCACCTAGTCGTCAAACAGACGTTCAGTAGGCGTCAACCAGGCGGTTCCGATACGCTTACGTTACGTGAATGTCCACCGCACACATAGCAACTCGGAAAGGGAACGGAACTGTATCACCTATCGCCTACGTATCTGCACCGCTTGTACAACAACTCGGTAGGTATTAGATACGTAAAATTTTTGATAATATATGAAAATAAGTACCTACTTAGTACGGAGAACATAGGTACATAATGTTATATAATGTTATGTTTTATATCTAATTATACCCTAGCACGGAGAGACGTAAGCGCGAGCAGGGCGAGCCGTAAGCGCGCGGACGCCTGGTTAACGCCTCGCTGTTAGCACGTTGTTAGCGGTTCGGGAGCCAAGGCGTTTCCGTTGCGGTTATCATTAGTGTGCGTTGCAGTATGGCGTTTCATACAAATAATACTGAGGCTCGAGGTGATACAGTTACGATCCGTTTCCGAGTTGATAAGTGTGCTGCGACCATATAGAGTATTGTGGCTCGTCAATAATAATCCTTATTGCCATTTGCCACAGCCCACAACTAGTCCTTGGCTGGAAAAGTGTGACGGTCGCTGGTTAGGCTATAATTATGTGTATTAGGAATAAAATATTTTCTAAGAAGTGACAGTTACTATGTATTTATTTTACAATGATAATGTCTAATTAAATGCACTTTACGATAATTCTACGCTTCTGGTACTAAATTTACATCACTTCAAGTTCTGCACAGGTTGGTATAATGATTAATGACTGGTTTGACACTTGACAGTTGAAACCTGGTTATGTGCGTCTGTGACAACTGACAGTTGACACGCGACCGTCGTGATGGAGAGAGCTGTATACGATTTATTAAATTGAATTAAAATTTACGTCCGCGTATTGCAGATGCTTCTAAAAACTGTTGTATTTTAAAAGTAATTTTAAGCCGTGATATTAAATTTACCTTTTATGTCATTCCTCACTCTCTCATAGAAAGTTTTCGGGGCGTACATTATTTAGTTTTCGTTCTAAAAAACTAAGTTTACCCTAAATGAAAAATTCGCAAGAAATCACTAGGACAGTCTACAGATATTAATTCAAGGTTGACTAGGATGGATAACGAGTTTCAAGGTGTTAAGAAAGAACCCTTCTGGGTTTTCGGCTATGGATCTCTTTGCTGGAACCCGGGTTTTGAATACCAGCAATCTGTTACTGGCTATGTAAAAGGATTTTCACGCCGATTTTGGCAAGGGAATACCATTCATCGAGGAACAGATGCTAAGGTATGTATATTTTTTTAATGTTTACGTAAATTTAGCATAAGAAAAGTCATAACCGACTCGAAACGAATAACAAATATTTTAACTACCTACCTATTATAAACCAAATTGATAATTAAAATGAAGTCTAAATACTCTACATATATGACTACCCGCTTTATTTAATAAATAAGATTTACTTTTATAATTTACTAATCACCTGTACAATGTTTGGGACGTATATGTATTCTGATGCAACATTTTCTTTCCCTTGCTAGTGTGTATTCGAGTTTCGCGCGTAAATTTAAGGTCAATATAATAAGATTTCAACCTCGATATTTTAAAAGTACCAATGATAGATTAGGTTTAGAGTTAGATTTGTTTGTTTTTTATGTGTAGATTATAATAATTAATAAACAAAAACAAACAAATAAAAAAAAAATATTAATTTTAGCTTACTAAGCTATTCATGATGAACTAGTTATTATAGTATTCTTTGAACCTCCAATGCTTACAGTATATATTGGCTCTATATTTTTTGTCTTTGTCTTAAACTGTGCCATGGTTTTTGTAAAGGCTTGTTTCCTCAAAGTATAAAAATATTCATTTCATCAAAAATGAACATTTTTGTACTTTGAGGTTTAAGGTTCAAGTTGTTTGCCTGTCCCTGTCAATATGAATGTGTTGAAACTCTTATGAGCTTATTATTATAAAAATATGGTCTTTTATTTTTTGTTAAAGTACTTGTGAGCACTAAATTTGCAACTGCAATAATGTTTTTACATTCATACATACAACACTATGGTCATGGTACATGGTCAGGGGTTTGCAAACTTTTTAATTTGACTGGCTGGTTAAGTATTTGCTTGCTACTATTTCTAGAAAAATTTCATTTTCAATTAATTTTGTATACAAGAAGAGTTCAAATTTTATTAATGTAATATTATAGCTGTCTGATTGTCACACATTTGCTATCATCTCATGGGTAACTGCTGAAGTACATTGCCAATAATAAAGTTCATTAAAACTTAACATTTTCTTTAATTTAAGTATTTATTTTTTTTTATATCGAAAATAAAAAGATGTAACAGCAATCTTTATGCCAGATCTCTGTTAGGGTACAGACACCAGTACCATATTATGTTACAATCATTGTGGATTATCTTGCTCCATCCACATACACACACCCTCTTCATACAAATATGCCAATAGCATATATTATGGTTTGAATAAATTTTTATTATGTTTCTCTGTTGGGTAGCCCCATAATTGATTAAGGTCATCGATAAACATATCACACCACATCACATATCTTATATCATTAATTGCCTATTTCATAACCAGTTTGCCACACTGCTGTTTTGTCTATCATCAATATTTATTAATTATCATAAATATTTATTCAGCAAAACAATGTTTATATTGAACTAAATTATTGTTCATAACATGATGTGTTGTTGTATTAACATTTAAACTTATCCTCATAATAAGTCTGATAAAAATATTAATGGTATTGTAATATTTACATTGCTATTATGCCGTATAACATGATAAAGCTGTTTGGAGTTCACACATTATCACACAACTATTTTTAATTGTAGAGATCAGCAACAGTGATAGATAACTGTAATGGACTTAATATTTGTAAAGCTAAGTGCATTAATGGTATTGTGATTAGTTGCTTATTTAGTTTGCTATTGTAGTTGCTTATTTGTTAATTATGACTTGATCGCTAACTTATTTTTAATAATCCATCCATTTACGATAATGTGATAAATCCTGAAATCCGTAGAATTACTATCAATGTTCAAATCCATGTATCACAAAGCCATTAATAGCCCTGATAGTCCACTACAGCTTCGAGCTCCTGAGACATGATTTGTGTTCTTATGATCGCTTACAGATCCTTATTTCAAGATTATAGACCTGTAGATGGGTAGATACTTCACTGCTTTTTTATTCGGGCATATGTATGTAGATTTATATGTTAGCTGCTATAGCCTGAAAGGCTTTACGGATTGTAACATATGAGTTGATAGATTCGTCTCAATAACTAATATCAGTATTTTAAACAATCGCATTTTTATTGCTTTTCATGTCAAGTAGAGTAAGTAGCTGCTTGGAATTTGAAACCTTAAGTAGACTTTCTAAATAATCGTCATTACGAATACAGTATGCATAGTACTTTTCCTAAATTTGTCACATATTACGCATTGTAAATGGCTGTTTATACAGAAGTTAGTACCTTCTGTCGGCATGTGATAGTATTTTTATAGTATCGGACTAAGGAGCAGTCGGATGCTTTTGGCACGGACGCTAATTAATATTCGCATATACAGACGCGTCGCTCTCCTTTCTCCTTCCCCCTCTATGTCCACCGGAAACTCATACAGGGCACTAAACGCGACATCACAGCTGTCACATTACGCCGGTCTCATGCGAGCTAGAGGTCGCCGTTCATGCAAGTCTAATTCTACAACAATGCACCAAGATCTCTTACTAAAATGTGAATATACAGCAAATATCGGAATTTTTCCAGACACGTATTTCGTACTACGCAGGCACAGAGCCAGAAGTGACCAACCAGTCGATGGCATTTCATGGTTAAAATTAAGAATTAGAACGTGCAAAATATTACTGTTTTTCTAAGTTTCAAGAAGCATGTTAAAGATAAAACCCACATGGTTTCATGGGTAAACAGACCATATTAGCTCAAAAATTGGTCATTGACGTGGGCACTAGCCTAGTCGCCTACGCAGAAACTACGCAAATCTTGTCAAATATTGATTTTGTCTGTGGTGCAGATTTCTTTTTTTATCACGCCCTTCGCAGCTATTTCGGTGCGCACGACGTTTGCGCGTGACCCGCCAGTTCCGACAGAAATAGTGAAATATTTTAAATTGCAAATTATATTGGCTATTAAACCCGTTTATTATATGTGTACGTCAGTTGCGTCCTGAAATAATGTTGCCTATACATACATACAATAATATTATTATGCGTTTATTTCACAGCATTATCCATGTACATAACATAAAGAATACAGCGAAGTTTAAGAAATACTAAAATAGATAAGCTATTGAGTAGAGGCCAAACTAATAAAAAAAAGGTTAATTGGGCTTCTCTTCTTCTGCGGCCCACGTTTAGTTTATTTTGCCGCCTTGCGGCCCGCGCCCCTAAAAAAAGGTTGCCGACCGCTTAT
>LUGF01021808.1:46725-66992 GCA_001625245.1 Calycopis cecrops | reverse complement strand
TACAGACATGCGTAAACGCCATTTTGTACTGATCTGTGATTTTAGATAATTTGTCTTCTATCTTCTATGTTCTTGCCATGCTAAAAAATCTTTTATTAAACGGCCGAAATAATGAAAACACAAATTGGCTCCAACTCAGTATGTTGCTGTAAAAAAAATGTAAATAAGCGTACTAAACTTATTTTAAAAATTGAAACTTATTAATACTTATTTTTTTAATAAAATTTTTGTACTTATTATCGATTTAGCTAAAGCGCCATCTGTAGCTCGATTGGGTACTATGTGCTTATAAGTTTACGCGAGTAGAAAAAGCGATGGCGCGAAAAATTGTCACCTATAGTATGTATGACACTGTCTCCCCCCTGAACAGTATACACTGAGGCGCGTTGCTAGACGGACCTATGTCTCTTTGTTCCGCTCGCCGCTAATAACCATTTACGTACTTATTTATTTGTTGATAAAAGATTATAATTATTTCATTTTATGATAAGTTTTTATTATTGGTAATTGTACTTTAGTACTGGTCGTAGCATGTTCCCGGTTCAAACCCTCGCCCTCTACTTTTTTATGCTTTTTGTTAATTTTCGTATACTAAAATTAACAAAAGTATTAATTACTGAAACATGTTTATAGGATGGCAACGCTTCTGCGTAACAATCATACGAATGTCCATAGGTGTCGGTAGTCATCAAGAGCCTCCGATTGCTCGTTCTCCTTATTCTATGAAACAAAATTAAAAAAAATTACGTAAATGGTTATTATTTTCTAAGCGGCGAGCGAAACAAAGAAACATAATAATGTGACATAATAGACATAATGTGCAATAATAATAATTTTATATCATAAATTTACAAATTTACTACATTTTATCTACACTAATGTTGTAACATTCTACTTATGTTTCCAATACTTGACTTATAATGACTACTGTTATAGCTCAGACAACAAAAAACTCAATTTAAGCAATTTGACATGATATTATAATATCCAAATTGATATCGTAAAATCTCATTATAACACTGTGTGAGAGCGAGAGGGAGAGAAAAATGGTGAGAGAGACGTATGTCGAAATCCTTAACAGCGCGCGCTCGCTCCTGATTGACCCAGAGCGCTGCAGCTGCGCTCTCATTGGTTCAATGCCAGCTTGCGAAGGATTTGCGAGAAAGAGACAAAGCTCTACAAAAAAATGAAAGCAAAAATGAACGCCACAGACGACGAATAATCTACTGTTTAGTAGAAATTTAAAAGTAAAGTCATGTGATTTTTTCACATTATATTTCAACATTGAAGCTAGTATTTTAACATTGAATTATAAAAAGTATATATTTACGCGCCGCAATTTTTGCAATCAAATTAAAGTATTTAATAAAAATATTTATTTTCAAGAACATTTTAAATCGTCGGTCAAGCAGTCGTCGCCACGTCGGTCGGTCAAACAGTCGTCGCCTTGTCGGTCAAGCAGTCGTCGCCTCGTCGGTAAAACAGTCGTCGGTCGGACAATACATGTACCTACTTACGCGTGAATTTAATGTTTCGCAATGTTTGATTAATTGATTAATTGCATTAGTGAAGATAAATTAGTGTATGCAACTGCATATAACAGGGGTATTAAAACACTCGTTAGGTACTATTTTGAAACTCGCGTTCGCTCGTTTCAAAAAGTCAAACTCGTGTTTTAATACCCTTCTTTATATGACAGTTGCATAAACTACTATTATATATTCAAGATTTTTATTTTTTATTATAGAAATATACATTTATCTAATAATATATAGTTAAACATCCATACCTAGGCGAGATTCGTTATATCAATGTTGCCATAAATTAAAAAATATTGCATCCCGATCAGGGCCCTCAGGGTAGTGGCGGCAGGGAAATGGCGGGGGTGAAGCAAAATGAATCGAGGGGTGCGCCCCGCGCCTCGGCCCACGGACTGCCAAACGCGCGGTAACTCGCGCACGTTATTGTTCTAATTTATGTAATTTGCGGAGCGTATTGCGCCAGGAGTCGCGGGTTCGAATCCCGCTTAGGTCATGGATGTTTATCCATATATTAGATAAATGTATATTTCTATAATAATAAATAAAAATCTTAAATAAGTATATAAAATGTATTAGATTTGTAAATTTATGATACAACATTATTATTATTGCACATTATGTCTATTATGTCACATTATTGTCTCTTTTTTTCGCTCGCCGCTTAGAAAATCTTCTAGCAGAAAGTTTTTTTTTATGGTATAGGAGGACAAACGAGCAGTCGGAGCCATTTTCATGACTACTGACGCCCACAAACATCCGCATAGAGGCTGTACAGATGCGCTGCCCTCCTTTCTCTTCCCATCTCCATGAGCCACCGACTACTTACACACCGCACGAAACGCGACAGTGACGCTGTCACTTTACGCCCGTATCAAGTGAGCGAGAGGTACTTACCCGGTCGTGCCGGCCTAATTCGACTGCATGCAAGTATGCAGTGTGGCACTACCTCTTTCTAGAAGTTGATTTATATTTGCAATTTCTTATAAACAATACTACTAATACAGTGAATAAATAATCGGTGTACAAATATGGCTAACAAAAAAAAACACAGGATGGAAATTTTATAGTAAGTATTTACTTTTGTATGTGTAACGTTTTTCATTCATATTCTATATATTATTATTATAATCAATACATCCGTAATTTTGACAAATTATCTTTATTTCTCCAATGGTCTAGCGGTCTCGTGCGGTTAGAAAATATTTCTACTTTGGTACTAATTGTAGAATGCTCCTGGATCAAACCCCACCTCCTCTCTTCTTTTTTACGCTTTTTGTTAATTTTTCTTATTTTAAATGTTTTTGTAATTATTATACTATGTAAAAATGTTTCAGTAATTAATACTTTTGTTAATTTTAGTATACGAAAATTAATAAAGTAATATGTAATTACTGAAATATTTCTACAGCAAGAAATACTTCAAAAAGTAAAATAATAATTACGAAAACATTTCAAGAAAGAAAAATGAACAAAAAGCGTAAAAATAGTAGGGGGCTGGGGTTTGAACCGGGAACATTCTATATTTAGTAATAAAGTAAGTACATTTAGTTTCTAATCGCACGAGACCATTAGAGTCGTAGTTAGATAGAAGAGTAGTAGATCGTCAAAATTACGGATAATAATAATAATAATAGATACAATATAAATAAAAACAATGTAAATACTTACTTTATAATTTCCATCCTGTGTTTTTCTTGTTAGCCATAGCCCATATTTGTACACTGATAGTTTATTCACACAATTTGTTGTTTATAAGAAATCGCAAATAAATCAATTTCTAGTAAGAGGTAGTGCACACTGCATACTTGCATGCAGTCGAATTGGCCGGCGCGACCGGGGAGGTACCTCTCGCTTACACGAGACCGGCGTAAAGTGACAGCTGTGCTGTCGCGTTTCGTGCGGTGTGTAAGTAGCCGGTCGCCCATGGAGGAGGGATGAGCAAGGAGGGCAGCGCATCGTAGGCGTCAGTAGTCATGAAAATGGCTCCGACTTCTCGTTTGTCCTCCTATACCAGAAAATAAAAAAAAAATCAGTTAGAACTTAGAAGAAACTAATTGCTTATTTAGATTACTAATAACTATTATCGAAATCAAACAAAAATTTACACCAATAACAATAACTTATCATAAAATATAATAATTATAATGTTTCATCTACAAACAAATAAGTAGTAAGTTTTAGGAAGAGGTAGTGCCATTCTGCTTAGGAGGAGGCAGTACATCCTCCTATGCAACGGAATTGGGCGAGCACGACCGGGGAAGTACCTCTCACTCACTTGATACGGGCGTAAAGTGACAGCGTCGCTGTCGCGTTTCGTGCGATTTGTGAGTAGCCGGTGGCCCATGGAGGTGAGAGGAGTAAGGAGGGCAGCGCAACTGTACAGCCTCTATGCGGATGTTTGTGGGCGTCGGTAGTCATGAAAATGACTCCGACTGCTCGTTTGCCCTCCTATACCATAAAAAAAACTTACAGTTAGAACTTAGAAGAAACTAATTGCTTATTTGGATTACTTATGACTAAAACGAAATCAAACAAAAAGTTAAACTTATCATAAAATGAAATAATCATAATCTTTCATCAACAAATAAATAAGTACGTAAATCGTTATTAGCGGCGAGCGGAACAAAGAGACATAGGTCAGTCTAGCAACGCGCCTCAGCGTACACTGTCGCTCGACGTAGAAATGACAGAGAAGCGAAGTCGTCGTCAAGATGGCGCGGTGTTTGTTCAAATCTTTGAAACCTTAAAACATTAAATAAATTACTCCTTACAAATATCTTATTTTAATCGTCAAATAAAAACAACAGTTCCCGTTAGAATTATTATATACATAACTGTTATTCATTCTATAACGTTTTTCCTATTAATAATAATTTAATAACTGATGAAATTTAATTTTTAATGGTTGTTTTATGATTTTTTTGTATCGAGAATATTTACAGAAAACGTGTATAAGAAATAAATATTCCCTTATAAATATAATCAACATAAACATTTATTTTTTTTGCTGTTCTAAAATGTATACATTTAGCTAAAAAACTGTTTGAAAAAACCTATTTTGACTGTGCACAGCGCCTTAAATAGTAATTGTTAATGTGTGCACAGTCATATTAAAATGAGAAAATTAATACCTAAACGTGTAAACATTTGTAATTGATTATTATTTTTGATACATTATTACTTTTCTGATTCGAGTAGTATTGAAATTCGTGAATTCATATGGGGATTTCAAAATTTATCATTTATTATTTGGCCCATAAAACTAGTACAAAATTCTCAAAAAAATAATAGTTTGCTATTTAAAGGTTCAATGCGCTCTTTATTTATATTCTTAATTGTGTTCTCTTTACTATTTTAAGTTTTCTTTGACTTCTGACTTGACCCGGATTTTTGAATTGGACTGACCATTACGCCAATGGTAATCAATTCACATTTTAAATGACATAATTATGTACATAACCAATATAGGCTTGAAACTTATTAATCTGAATTTCTTTTTTTCCCGACTTTTACTGTGAAAATTCTTGCACGGATTCGTTCAGAAGATTATTTATTTATTAAAAATTATACCAGCGATGCACACATGAATACATTTTACACTTTAGTGGATATGTGCACTTTAGTAGGTGACACAACATTCACAACTTGAACTTTGAGTTCAAAATTTGTTTAAAAAGTAAATAATCTTATTAACTATGTCTACATAAAAAGAACTGATAATATTAAATAATACAGATTAAGCAATATTTTTTTCTCGATGGGATAGTCTAATGTATGGAAGGTTGCCATTGTTCTTCAAGTTTTTCAACAATTACCTACAAGTTGTAATGCGGCCGTGACCTTTGGCGCTCTTTGGGGGAAGCCTGTGTCCAACAGTGGACGACTTCCTGCTGATGCTGATGTCATGTGGTAACCTCCGATTGCTAGGGACAACTGACTAGTATTCAAAGACAAACGCTACTAACATCAATAAGACAAGGGAGACAAGAAATGCAGTTACAAGTAACATTGCAAGTAATAGTAAAAACACATGTTTTATGAATCTGTTCCTGTCTTCGGGGTCTTCCGGCATTTCATAACCATCTAGAAATAAGAAAATGTAGGATTAGGATTTTGTATTCAATGAATCAGTTGATCAGTAAAATCAAAAAGAAACCATAATTGCTTACAATTATTCTTTTTATATTCGAAAAAATGTATGATTTTCCTGAATATTATCTATAATATAAGAAGATTAGATGTAATGATATAGGATCCTTTGCAGAGCCATTTAATGATGATCTATAATATCTAATATCATATTATATAACTTGGACTTCCAAGAGAAATTTGAGTGAGTGTTGGTATCATAATATATTAAATCACTAGCTACGCCCCGCGGTTTCACCCGCGTATAGTTCGATCCCATGGAAAATAGAAAATCATCCCATGGCATACCATGGGATGATTTTCTATTTTCCATAAGAACATTTTTTCGGAATAAAAACTATTCTATGTATTAATCTAAGTTACCCTCTATGTGTGTGCTAAATTTCATGAAAATCTGTTCAGCAGTTTTTGCGTAAAGGAGTAACAAACAAACATACAAACTTTTGCATTTATAATGTTAGTTATATCAAATCAAAAATTTTTACTCGCGCTAACCTGACGGAAGTCCAATTACACGACCTGAAACAAATTAAAACAGAGAATGAACTCTTGCTTAGTGAACGCGATGATAGAATTAAATAAAATAAGTGTGGAGTATGAACTTCTATACACAGAGAACATATATTTAAAAGGAACTGTTATGGTTTTGACGAATGCCGGGATATGCCACACACTGCCCGAACGGGCCGTTACGACCGGGGATGTACCTCTCGCTTACACGATACCCGCGTAAAATGATAGCTGTGCTGTCGCGTTTCGTGCGGTGTGTAAGTAACCGGTGGCCAATGGAGGTGGGAGGAGAAAGGAGAGCAGCGCATCCGTATAGCCTCTATCGGCGTCCGTAGTCATGAAAATGACTTCGATTGTTCGTTTGCCCCCTTATCACATATATATGAATAATCTCTGCAGGATGCTGCCAATTTAAAAATACAACTTCAAAAGACACAGCATATATGGGCAATTGAAAAAAATCACACCATTATTGATCGTACAGGTGATGATGATGCTTTTTTTTATGGTATAGGAGGGCAAACGAGTAGTCGGAGCTATTTCAATTACTACCGACACCCATTGGCATCCGCATAAAGGCTACACAGATGCCCTGCCCTCCTTATTTATTATTTATTATTGATCTTTCCAATATTTTACAAGCAAGTGCATTAAGAAAATTAAGAAACAAGGCGAACTCGCACACGAAGGGTTCCGTTCTATCATTATTCATTACCATATCATTTTTATCAGAAAATAAAATAACTTATATTTTCGTAGCATTTTTATGAACGACAAAGTTATATATGCGTTTTTTTTTTGAAAATGTATTATTTCTTAAAATTAATAATGATATTTTGCTTAAACCAATTTTCGTTGACAGTTTCCATTAAGATCTACCTATAGCATTTTATTTTTTAGATTTCTCACTCTCTTATTTTAAAAATAAGAGTGGGGTACACCCGTTTTTCTACTTTGGAAGCAAAGCAAGAAGCAAAAAGCAAGAAGAAGAAAAAGAGTTGTAGTAACTTTAATGTCATTTTCAAAGATCTATTCATAGATGGGGTATCTATGAACTTTAAAAGCATCTACTTTTAAACAATTGATTTTGAAGAAAAAGAGTTATAGATACATAGGTACATAGATACCACTCACATAAAGGTAGGATGAAAAAAAAATAAGATTCAATTCTATGTTTTATCCTCCTTTATATTTTAATTTATTTATTTTTATTCAAAATTCGATTAGCGGTTCACAGAATACAAAGGCCCAATAATTTCGGAAAAAAAATGACTGTGACATACGGACGGACGGGCGCACAGACAGAGAGACATGACGAATCTATAAGGGTTACGTTCTTTGCCATTTGGCTACGGAGCCCTAAAAAATACTAACATACAACAAAAATATTGTTCATAAAGTGACAGTTGCATCTAAAAACAATATATTAATTATATATTTATTTTATAATATTAATAATAATTATTAATAACTTGACTAACTTGAAAAAAAAAATTAAATGGATTTATTTTTGGAAATTCAAGATGTAAATATACTTTGTATTACTAAGCATTGGTTAAGATTGCACCCTATGTCAAAAAAAAACATATTTCACCCGCGCGTCTTGCCCCACATGGTCTAGTTCTAGTAGAAAAGCAACCGCAGCGCGCCGGCCTGCCATAATGACATTAGCCCCCGAATTCGCGATAAACTCAGATAAATCATATAATCCTATACTATATTACTCATATTTCATTATGTAACCCTATACTCTATATTTAATTAGTTCTATTTTTGGGGCGTGGGAGGACTAGCAGGATGCGCTAGATGTGTTTTGCGACCTTTCCAAAGCCTTTGATTGTGTACACGAAACATTGGTCACGAAATTACACCATTATGGTATAGGTGGCGCGGCGCTCAACCGCTTGACTTCATATTTAAATAATAGAACTCAAAGGGTTGAGGTAAATAAAATGTGGTCTAACGGCACCAAAATAGAAATGGGGGTCCCACAAGGGTCCATTTTGGGGCCATTTATTTTACTAATTTATGTAAATGGTTTGCCATATCTAGTTAAAGATAATCACGAGATAGATCTATTTGCCGATGATACATCTTTTATTGTTAAACATAAGCGACAACAAATGAATTGTGATGAAGTAAATAGTTCTCTCGCAATGATAGTACATTGATATAGTGTTAATAATTTAATACTGAATATTAGCAAGACTAAATGTATTAAATTTACCTAATCATAGATAGGTTCCAACCAATGTCCCCCTTGACGGATTCCCATCTTATCGTGGTAAGGGGGCGTAGTAACCGTGGCTTGAGCCACCTCGATGAAGCTAAGAGGGATCCCAGGAGGGGACGCTCCGAGTCGGGGGGGAGTGCGTCCATTTCGGAGGGGTCGCGGAAGGAGAGGTGTCCCGGTGTGTAGTTGCCGTGCACAATGTCTCCTGCGAACGAACGGGGGTGCACCGTCAGATGCGTTGGCGGTGGGGCCGCTGAGGGAAAAGGAATTGCGATGTGTTGTTCTTGTCCTTCCTGTCCTCTGCGGCCGTTTGATGGTTGGCCCCTGGGTAGCGGTCGGAGTCAGCCAATGTCGGAGGTCGTCCACCCGTCCCTCTGAATTAACAGACGGCGGCGTGGATTGGGAACACTGGCGTGGCGTGCTCCGTTGCAGCATTGGGACCAGGGGTTAGGATGGGAACCTGACACCATTGCACGGTTCTAACCTTGGAGTAGGGACGGTTCAAAGGCAGCCGGACAGTCCCCAAGGAGGAGAAGTCTGGTCTTTTCACCGAGGCCAGCCTGTCCCTGGAGAGGCCCTGTTGCTTGTAGATGCGGGGCCGTCCAATTATAGCGGCTAAAGTCACCCGCAGGGATTTAGGCTCTAAGGGTAACCCAGTTGCCCGACACTGTACCTGTACCCGGTTGAACCACCTGGGCTACTAAGTAGCGTTCGTAAAGGTATTCTCCTGCATTACCGAAAAAAAAACGTTCCAACCAATGTATTATTAAATAGTGAAACTCTAGATCTAGTGGATTCGGCAATTTTCCTAGGGATAACACCAGACTCTAATCTGCAATGGGGTCCTCATATTACCAAGTTTGCGAATAGGCTTAGTTTTGCAGCATTCACAGTTAGAAAAATTAGACAAATTACAGATGAATATACTGCAAAATTAGTTTATTTTAGTTATTTCCATAGCGATATGTCTTATGGCATACTGTTGTGGGAAAACGCTGCCGACATAAATGCTGTTTCTTTTGTGTAGCAGAAGCAAGCTATTCGTGCAACTAGATGTACCAATTCATAGATATCTACAACAAGATCGCAGAAAGTATTTATTTATTTATTTATTTTATATATTTATTTATTCACTAGTTTCATTTTTTTTGGTTCAGTTGTTAAAGAATGTTTGTGTGCTAAGGGATATTATGAAGTAATAGATTTTATAACTTTTTTAGATAATTTTTGAGGGTCGCTGAGTTTGTTTCGCAGATTCTTCTCAGGGAAGGGGAAAGGGATGAACCGGTGGTAAATGTAATTTTTGACGTTCAAAAAACAATTTTTACAATTCTATTTTGAATATAAACATTTTGATTTTGATATTTTATTTTCATCTGAATCAATGTCATTCTCATTATTGTAATAAATGAAGTCAATTATTGACGAACCAAATAATTAAATATAATATACAACACTTCAGAAGTTATTATTTAACCTAGTGTTTGTTGGTTTAGTTATAGGCGAATATCACGCAGCCGCAGATCATAATAGTTAGATAGCTAACACCTTTTGTTTCTATTACAAGTAGCAAATACCAATATGCCATCAAAAACATCCTGTAAAAAATACCTACTAATAAGGAACATTATGTCATAAGTTATTACGTAATTTATTATCATATCAATATTAGAAATCGTTTACATTTTAAATAAATAGATCGATTTGGTCATCGCATTAAGACACAATGAACCAAAAACCACGCGATTGAAACTCTCGAACTTGAAACTTGAAATGAACAATATACATTCAGAAGGACTTTGTTTAGAAACCAGGCTGTTTCCCGCTTAGTCTGTATACATGTGTGTGCGATACATACTAAACAATCCAATCATGCGATGAGACTAAATAAATTAACCGGCTTGGTATTACGTGTATCTCACAACTTTTTACAGGATGTTTTTGATGGGATCTCACTTTTTTTGTAAATAGTGCTACTTTATTAACTTTTGGTACATTCGCTCGACCATTTTACAAGTTATATTTTTGAAAGTAACACAAGGAGCTCGTAAAAGAAGTGTTCAGCTCAGGAAAATGAGCACTTTCATTTCTCTGGAAATGTCGTTCAGTTTCATACCCTTTCCAAATCAGCTTGCTACTCACTGATTCTACTTACAAATATGTAGTCTGTGTAACCAGGAGTAGGTGCAGTCGGCACTCTTTTTTGTCTCCCTACGCACTTAAATATGCTTTGCAGGTTAGGTTAGGTTTTGCAGATGCGTGGCCCTCCTTCTTTCTTCCCTCTTTGACACAGACATCATGCGATACGCGAAAATGTAGCTGTATTGTATAAGCGAGACTTTCCTGACCGGCTTAATTCAGTTGCAGTGTATCAATGCAGTACTACCTCTTACTAGTAGTGTAGGTGCACCTGCCTCATTTCTCTCTGATAATATTTTCCTACTCGATAGATAGACAGATTAAGAGAATAAGGCATCCATAATTGTAATCTATTATATCTCTATGCTGTATATATGCTGACCATTCATAAAGGTCATCCAAAATTGGACCAAAAATATTATATGACTCAGATTCTTACCTGCGTAAAGATACTGTAGTACCCAAAAATTGGATTTGAATGAGCTTTGATTCGATTCAAGGTCATATTTACTCTCCTTATTTTTCTTTTTCAATTTAATTTTCCACCGCTTTGGTATTTTTTCATTTTTCCGTTGTACACTAAGACATACCTCGTCTAAACTAATATCTTGTGTTGTGTCCGTGCCGAGTTGTAATGATATTAGTTTTTGTATTTTATCACATCGTTTGTTGTCTGTCCTCTTAGTTTCATCTTCGACATCTACTGTTTCTGTGGAGTACAGCCCCGAATACAACGAGTTTCTTGACGGAAACATAAATATGTAAAATAGTATAAAAGTTTTAGATAAAAGTGACTATTGCGTATGTGACATTTCAGACAGCAGAGATTTGATGTGTTGTTTTTTTTCTAGACAATTTCAAAAGTTAATTATTCGATCATCTTTCTGCCTTTGATCTCAAAGAAACTAATATTTTAATCGAAATATTACTATAAATAATAAATTTTACACAATATAAGCTTTAAGTAGCTATATATAATACTCCAATCAAAATATTAAAATCCTAATATGACATTTTCAAAATTATTAATTTACTATGAATAATAATATAATAAGAATGTAATAGTAGTAGCTGTGTCCTGCGCCCGTTGCTACGCCACCGACAGATAAATCGTCATGAACTGTCACAGTAATATATGAAACTAGCTGTTACCCGCGGCTTCGCATCATTATCACCTGAAGATATGTACATGTTTGAGCAAATAAATGATTTGATTTGATTTGATTCGCTCGCGTGGTTTTTCATATTTTCGCATTTATAATATTAAAAACAATAAATACAATAAGCAATATAACTCTTGTTTAGACCACACTTGGAACACTTTCTGGCGGAGTTTGACCTAGCCGTATTCGATCCGGCTAATCGTTGACCCGCCGTATTACATACGGCCCTGTTTTTCTAAATGGCTAGCCGTAATGTAATACGGCGGATTATACCATTCGACTGCGACATATCGACAACGTTGACGACCTGCTGGCGAGATGATACAGAGCTCGGATAAGCCGAGTATGTTGCTTCATTTATGTTCTTCTTTTATGACTAAAAGAACACCCTACCAAACCTAAACCATTAAAAGGTCACTTTTTTATAATTTCTTATTATTTTTGCTTGTTTGGGGGACTCCATATTTTATATTGTGCTTCTGGCACCTATATAGGTATATATATATATATATATATATATACATATATATGTAGGCATTTGGCCGTCTCCATCAGATAAAGTAATAAGTGGGCGTATCAGTTGCGGGTAGAAGAACTCAATAATGGACACAAGTTATAACTTCACAATGATATTTTAATTCGACATCTTGCAATTTAACATTTATGTGAAAAATTTACTATAATAATAATTTAAAATAGACCTAGATACTCCGCTGAGCACGTGTGTGCGCCTCTACGCCTCAAATCGTTCTGTCCGCTCTGCGCTCTCAAGCGCCCTCTCGTGGTCTCGACACTCGTCTTCTCCTGGCTACCTGCACACACGGCACAGCGTTGCGTCAGAGGGTGCGACACAGTCGCCCTCTAGTCTGTTGTTAACTAAATCTTTACAACCGTATCCTAATTAAGTAACAAAGGAATTAACAACTTGTAATTAATTATACCTATAACCAGCCAAGCACCGTCACGGCCAACCTGACAGGTCATCTGACCTCGGGCGACTGTGTGTGTGGATTTGAAACAGGACAATAATTTTATTACCGCTCATTCATCCTTTTTTTTTTTTATTCTCGCAGGGGAATGTTACGTGACAGTGACGTATGTCACCTAGATGCCTAAGATAGCTTATATATATTTAGTACAGCCCCAGAGGGCGTTGAGCATAGATGGGTGTATGTCGACCCGTTCCATCTGTGATGTATCGCGTATAACATAACATAAGTGACCTGGTTTATGTATGTGTGCCTAATGACCGTTCATGTACCCATTCACACACTAAACAGGGAATGCCTTTACGCACGCTACCCAGGAGCCCGGGTGGCTCAACCGGGTACAGTGTCGGGCTCGACAACTGGGTTGCCCTTATCGACTAAACCCCTGCGGGTGTCTTCAGCCGCTATGATTGGAGGGCCCCGGATCTAAAAGCAACAGGGCGCCTCCAGCGACAGGCTGACCTCGGTGAAAAGGCCAGACTCTTCCTCCTTAGGGACTGTCCGGCTGCCTTTGAACAGTCCCTAACTCCACGTCGGAACCGTGCAATGGGGTCAGGTTCCCATCCTAACCCCTGGTCCCTATGCTCCAACGGAGCACACCACGCCGGTCGTCCGAACCCACGCCGCCATCTGCTGATTCAGAGGGACGGGTGGAGGACTTCCGGCATTGGCTGGTCCCTTCCGCTGGGCGGTGGACCAACCACTAAACGGCCGCAGAGGACAGGGAGGACGGCAACGACACACCGCATCTCCTCTTCCTCTGCGGCCCCACCGCCAACGCATCCAGAGCGGGCCTCGGCAAAGCCCACCCGACGCGCCCCCACCCGGGATCCCTCTTGGTTCACCGTGGTGGTTCAAGTCACGGCTACTAAGCCCCCTCACCACGACAAGGTGGAGATCCGTCGAGGGGGAACCACTCATTCATCCTGACCCAGGAAAACCTATTCTTAAAACAGATTATGAGGACTGAACATCAGCGTACCTTCGACCACACATTACTCAGTGGACCAGACATCAGAGTCCCTTCGTCTACACATCACCCAATGGACCGGACACTGCCGTGCCTTAGACCACACATCACTCAATAGACCAGACATCAGCGACAACCTCGACAACGTTTCGACCACTTTCTAACAATAGAAAATGTATGAGTAGTACGCACCTGTAGTGTTACAGTAGATCAATAATTGCCACAGTGATTGTCTCTGAAGCAGCACTTATGGTATCTGAACGTACACTTACAGTATCACCTACAGGCTGACAACGTATCTCTATTATGATAACTACAACGGTCGTTGTTAGGGGCACTTGGAGTTTTCGATGTTACACTCAAAGTGGACGCACCGACAGACCAATTATTATCATCATACATAGAGTACGATTCAACCATATAACTATCATCTTGACCAACCGCTGTCACTGCCTCTTCCATGTCTGAAACACAATTAAAATTACACCCGAGATTTCTGCAAACCCCTTACAGTTTACCACTGGTAACTAAAAACTAGTTTTATGGTAATGTGTTTGTACAACCATTTTTTTTTTAGATCCTACGTATGTTCCATGGCCATTCTGGAAGCCCTTTTTTTTAACATGACCTTTCCTGACAGAATTCCGACTGGCCCTTTCCTTTTGTTCAAGAGTTGGCGGACTCCGTCATAGCCCGACGATATCTTGTAATTCTCCGTCTGCAGATGCGCAGCATGCGCCAGACGCTCAGCACACACCAGATGCGCCGCACACTCCCGCAAGCACAGCATCAGCACGACACCACACAAACTGTAACATTTTAAACAACACTTGACATTTCTTACATTACACTTTTCGTCACGTCGCGCGCTTCTCGACTATATACTTAATATTATAAAGAGGAAACCTTTGTATTTTTGTATGTTTGTATTGAATAGGCTCAATTACTACTGGACCGATTTCAAAATTACTTTTACCATTACTTAGATGGATTCTTCCGAATTCGTATAGGCTATATTTTATCCCGGAAAATAGATAGGATTTTTTGTGGTAGTGAAAATTGAGGTAAGTAAGTCAACGGAAAAACTGCCATACGTTAACGATTCTCGCGAACGCTGCCTAAATGGTTAGAGATGTGTGGTTGACTTCTATAGAAAATTTGTAGAGCTTAATAATGCCTACAAAAAAGTCCGCGATAGTATAAACCAAACATTTATATTTTAGCCATTATAACCACTTTTCCATAGAATAAAAGTAATTAAAATTATTAGCCTATGTTTATTGATCATATTATCGTCAAATACTAATCCTTATCCAAATAAACTATTTATTGAACAAGATTGTTTCAATTGCTATAAATTACTTTTTATTTTATTCCAATCAGACAATCCATTCAAAAGATATTACGAATTTATAATTGTATTTGGTATTAAAATGAATGATGGCCGCCGGCCGATGTGAAATGAAATTAACAAAATGTGTGTGTAACACCGAAGATACAGTACCACAAGAATTTTTAAACTCACTCAATCCTGCCGGCTTGCCACCCCATGAACAGAAATTAAAAGTAGGTACTCCCATTATGCTATTAAGAAATTTAAGCCCTCCTAATATGTGCATTGTGCAATGGGACAAGACTTTTGATAAAAGTATTGCGAACCAATGTGATTGTAGTGACCATCACCGGCCCGGCGACTGGACAGCTCGCTCACATTCCGCGGATCCCGATGATACCGACAGATTTGCCTATTTCCTTTAAAAGATTACAGTTTCCCGTCAAGGTATCGTTTACCCTTACAATAAATAAATTCCAGGGTCAAACTTTTTCAATGGTAGGCATCGATCTCAGAAAAGAGTGCTTCTCTCATGGCAATTATATGTTGCACTTTCTCGAGTACGATCTCCTGTAAACCAATATGTTTTAATGCCATCTACAAATACTACTGCGAACATAGTGTATAGTGAAGCATTAAGGTAAGTAAAGTCGTTAAAATTAAAAATTAAAGGTACGAAACAAAGAAATGTAACACGAATAAAAAACCTATAAAAACATACATACAAAACAATTTTTTTTCAGAGAGCTTAAAAAATAAATGTCCACCCGTGCGAAGCCGGGGCGGGTCGCTAGTCACGTCATAAGACTGAAAATTGACCAATACAATGTGATGTAATTAAAAATCTTTGTTTGACAATACGCACTACCGAATACCTAAAAGTAACAAAGGCAAGTAAAGCACTACTCATCAGTCTTCTTTTTTTTTATCTATCGGCTGATGAACCCCATGAACGTGAATCTTATTACTTTATCATGTAAAATTATCTTACGTAAACAGACTAAAAAATTAGTTATCTAGGTATAGGTTCCGAATTGTAACAGAAAGTGTGTGCGATAATCAATCAAGTGTTCTTAAAGTTTTTAAACAATATTTGATGGATTATGGCCATCGGTAACACTAACGATCTCAGATTGAATATTTTCTTTAAAACAGATATCGTGCTCCTTGACACAGTCTTATTCATGGTTGAAAGATAATATAGGAGTCTTCTTACCAAAATCACAATACAATCTCGTATTAGCAACAACAGTGATTGTAGCCAACGACCTTTGTCCTCTTAGACGTATCTGGCACGTATGCCCTGCAGCAGGCACACTGCCGAGACGCGGAGTAGACGTGTAGAAGAAGCGCAGCACGCTCAGATGTCTCGACAACACTCAGCGGCTACTCGTCTTACCAGTTGATCAGCGATATCAGCTAGTCGTTCTCTGTGACATTTCAAAGTGCTATTATATTAACTTTTGATACATGAACTTTACCTTCTTCTGGTACATTTCATCCAAATGTATGTAATTACATAGGGGGTTGTGCGATTTTCCGATCAATAAGGTCGTCCTAGCCGATTTCGGCTACGGCGGCCCTTTATATAGACGTGCCATTTGCGCAAACATATTACAGTGCACAAGCGCTAATACAAATGCCCTCCTTTTTTCCTTTTTCTCATATTTAGAAGGGACGGCAATTCAACACGACCGAAGAGAAATCAGAGACTCCGACGGCTTAATGTGCTCTCCGAGGCACGGCGGCGCATCACCGCCAATTGCCTGACTCCCGACTGTTATTAGAAATGAAAAAATCTCAATGACAATTTTTGGCCGACCCGGGATTCGAACCAGGAACCTCACGTCTATGGTTAAACACGCTTACCATGAGCCCACGAGGCTGTCAAAATCCGATTAGATATGTACCACGCGTAAATTGGTACATTGAATGATCTTACCAAAAATGTATCATCAACGATACAAGCTATAGTGGTAACCTCTGTACCAATGATCTTACGCAACGCTGCAGAGGCGCAATACGCGTGCAGCGTGAAGCATGTGTGAAGCACACGCGCATCACACGCGCGGCACATGCGTACAATACAAGCGCACAGCAAAGGCGCACTGCACTGGTGTATCACTCGCCATCGATATGCAGCCGATGCCAGTGAGGCGATCTACTCGCCATCGATGTGCAGCAAAAACGGCTCACAAACATGAAAAATATAAAAATGCATTAGATATGTTACAATTAAGCTCCATTCGTCCTCTTTATAGGTCTAAGATTCTAAGCACTAAGATCTAAAAATATGGTACACTTCATAACTAGTCAAAAGTTGTACCCCATTTTCTTGCATTACGCAGTTTATAATAGCCTCTGTATATAAAGTAAACACTGAGTCGATCTGTAGTTACACTAGAGAATACTGATGCACTGCTACTTTCTTAAATACCACTATTATAATACTAACTAATTTGTACAGGTCTATATCTGACTGTCAATTAATCGCATTTTAAATAACATCCTTCACTAATTTTAATTCTTTAGCCTTAGAAAATAACTTATCAGTTACTCCTAAGAAATATGAAATCCAAATCTGGCTTTTTATGAAAGTACAATAATAAGAACCGCCCGTCTCACATAAAAGATTATTATGAATCCGTACAAGAGTTATCAAAAACACATTTGAAATATTGGTACTTGCTAAACTAACAGTTATTTTTAACATCGTATTAAGTAGCTACAACAACACTGCTACCCAGCAGTTATCTAGTAATTAGTGTTTTTACTATAGTAAAATTACTCACACTACATACCCTGTGTTCCTCCGGGGAACATCGGTAAGGTTGCCTTTGTACAGTTTCATTTTGATCAATTAATCGAATTTTTAGTTTGCAAGTGCTAACGCGGGTAATTGGGAAACCGTGGGTAGTGAAATATTGTGTTGTCAACTACCTCCAAATTGATTACGACATTATTTGCTGTGCACATGATTAGGACATTGCTTCTTTGTTAATGAAAATTCATAAGTGCTAATTATAAGAACATAACGTCACTACACAAATATTCGTCAGGCAAAACATGGATTAAGATTTCGATAGGATGGGTACCCGTTAATTTCTACTTTACGTAATATATGTCAAGTACCTACTATTAACATTCTTATCGACTATTTCTTTTACTGATACAAAGTTCCTAAAACACTTACCACAAGAACTCTTAGCAATACTCTACTTAATGAGCACTCGACTTCTAAATCAAAGTGAAACATTATAGACTTACCGCTGTTTGTAATATTTTTTTTCAACTTACTGCTTTACGTCTTTGTAATTTTTTTTTCATTACAATATGTCATTAACCTGCTACCCAGTTTTGTCCTTCATTAGCGGTCAAATTAATAAGCATAGTCACTATCCCGGCTATATTGATCCTGGCTATATATCTGTACGTCCCTCGTTGAAATTGAGTGGGTTAATTGGCCACGAGAAAGCATTTCCTTTTGTATTTCAAACATCATTCGCCACTGTAGCTAGACTATCGCCACGTGTTTTTTTTCCATTTGCTCAGTACTATGATTTCAGTGATCCTGCACGAGCCCTCATGAGCTTCAGGTTCTGGATCTGATCTGGATCTCATTTTGCTAGCTGAAAGCTGCATGGCCATGGTTGGTTGGCAGCCACCACTTGAGTCAGTATGCTTCCATACCATGCAAGACATTGACCGTTCCAGTCGAAGACTCCTTGTCAGAACGTATCTCGTTTTAAGCTTTCACGATTTGTATTCATATTTATATATTGACCACGGCCGTTGCATTACGGCCGAAACGTCGAGAGTCGAGCTAAATACTTCGATTTTATAACGCGATTAAGAACGTATCTCCTCACTTCTTTACCCTTTGCATCCTGCTTCTGATGTAGGCATTTGGCCGTCTTCATCAGGTAAAGTAATAAGTGGGCATATCAGTTGCGGGTAGGAGAACTCAATCATTGACACACGTTATTATAACTTCACAATGATATTTTAATTCGACATCTTGCAATTTAACATTTATTTGAAAAATTTACTATAATAATAATTTAAAATAGACCTAGACACTCCGCTGAGCACGTGTGTGCGCCTCTACGCCTCAAATCGTTCTGTCCGCTCCGCGCTCTAAAGCGCCCTCTCGTGGTCTCGACACTCGTCTCCTCCTGGCTACCTACACACGTGCACAGCGTTGCGTCAGAGGGTGCGACACAGCCATCCCTCAAGTCTATTTTATTAACTAAATCTTTACTATAGTATTTTAATAAAGTAACAAAAGAATTAAACGACTTGTAACTAATTTTAACTATATTCAGCCTAGCGCCGTAATATATAATATATACATATACTCAACTTTTTCAACTTTTATATTCGGACGGACAACTGACAAGTTTTAACCAAGCTACCGTATTCACATCTAAGCAATTCTAACTTGAATATAATAAAAGCTCGGCTTAATATGAAACAACAAATTAAATATTTTCTTCATCATGAATTTAGTTTGATAATTAGATTTCTACTTGAGAAGTTCTTTTCATGTTGTTTCTTTGATTTCATAATTATGTTTTAATTGCTTTTTATTTCTAATACACAAGCCGGAAGCGGAAGCGCCAGTCGCTCATTTCCATTCCGTACTGACTTGCGACCTCCCACGTGGAGTTCGGCGGTCAACATTGAACACATCACTTCAAATGCTGTGACGTGATACGCAATGTGTTAGTCTTAGCGTTGATTATTACTGTGTGGCAGCATTTTGTTGCCTCTAGTTTCATCATATTTTAATTTAGACAAATATAAGGTTTATTCGGGTGATTCCGAATGGATTTTAGACGAGTTGGCAGGACTTTTATATTTGCATATACTACATAGAACTCGTGCATTTTATGCTGCCATCGAAGGTCACTTCCTTTGCTTACTTAAATTACCTAAAAAATTATTACCAAGACCTTTATTAGTACTCTCTAAGTTTGGAGATATAGGGTTTTCAAAATAAGACTTTTTTTTTTTACATGGGTAATTCCGAATAAATTCGGTTAATTCCGAATGATGTCCAAAAATGAACTTTATTAAGTTTAGGCAGAAGGTACATCATGCTTTTTTGTATGCCGAAAATCCAAAAACGCGCCAAAAAACAGTTGTTGACGAAAATTTCATGTCGCTCGTGTGTACTCCTACGTAGTAGACACTACGATGAGATGATGAAAGGGTCGAAAGGATTAAAATGGCGACAA
>LUGF01021808.1:13267-26015 GCA_001625245.1 Calycopis cecrops | reverse complement strand
AGTAGGCATACATTAAACGCAAGCAACGAGTTTACTTTATTATTATAACGGTTGTAGAATTACCTGTAGACGATCTCTTGACGCCTTTCTCATCGGTGTCTTCGAAGACTGTAATGAAAATTTTAGTATGATAAATTTGAAGTTATGGTATATCAAACACCGCCTGATGAATGTGTTTAGAAGACTCATTAATTATTTGTGATAACAGTCTAGCTAATGATTGTCTAGAATAACCAATATATTCCAGTACTCACATTGCTGGCAGACCAGAGCGAACACGGAGAAGAAAGAGTAAGGCAGAGAATACGGTCGACCCTCGAAGAGTGACGACGTCAGCAGCACCACGCCACAAGTGGTGCACACCCCCGCCACACCCCCCCAGGCGCCGGGCGAGAGAGGCGTCAGGAACTGGTTCTCGAACTTTCCAGGACCAGACGATGGGATCCGATAGTAGAATCTTGTTCTGGAATATTTCATTTTACAACAAAGATTACAACATATGTTTAATTGCTTGGCATTATGGCAATAGCCACGAGTGCAGCCAAGAGATTTGATATCTGAGGATAGAGGAGTTCCCAGTTCCGGAAATTCAATAATTATTTGGCAAAAATCCTTCTCCGATTCATAATAAGAAAAAAAGTCGCTGAAGCGACAGGTTCAGAGTCCTTGAAAGTCATAACCCGAACGCAAAGAATCAATTTAACGAAATGTCAGCTAGACTCTACTCGGGGACTGCCCAATTCAGTTATCGTGCAGCATAGTTAAATTATCCGAAGATATATTAAAATATCAATTAACACTTGTGTTAGAGAATATGTACAATGTATTAGACATCGTCGTCTGACAAAATCTGCTGTCTGTGGACATACTGAGCCCCCGGCATTACATTAGGTTTGATAAAGCTCAAATCCTCACAAAAGAACACCTTTTCCTACCAAGGATGATTCGTGAGGCTACAGAAATTTAAAAAATATCCAAATTTCAATAGAGAAGATGGCTAGCTGCATTGAATGAATAATTATAAATGTTCGGGTACATTGAATATCTTGTGGCAACATGCCATCTGCCATGGTTGCTGTGTTGCTGTAAAACTTCTGAACAAACCGCGATAAAATTCCTTTTAATTTGTATTACTGTATTAAGTCCACTTTACTACCTACTTTATTAATATGTCGTCATACATTTTAAGTTATTTAGTTCAGTCACTTCAGTAGTCTTTATGATGTTTTTGTTTCTTCATTATTCCGCACATTTAGGTACGAGTGGAACATTTCAAAATGAGACTTACTGATTTTGATGCGCAGCCATCGTTCCGTAATCCCAGGGACTAGAATCGTCTTGTTCTATTTATATACTCGATGTACTCACTCGATGTTGGCTACGGGAGTGGATGTTATGTCCACTTTGCCCGCGAACGCCGGGACGTAGCGGAGTATCGGTGTGACGTCCGCCTCCCGAAAGTACAGCGCATTCGTGACTGCCTGAAAGTTCATTATCTTTGCTGAGACATGCTGCATGCATTTCCACCTCACGCATGCATGAGCAGGGAAACGAGCGTGAGGAGCCTTTTGATGATAACCGATGCCCATAAACATGAAGGTACGTTCTCATTTCTAAATATGTACACCGGAGTCCGGACACTTGCAAACCGTATAAAATGCGACAGGATAGCTGTTACTGTTGTTAGTTGGGTTATCATATGAGCCAAATTCAGCTGCAATCCAGCATGAAACTGAGTCCACTTCTGAAACATCATATGTAAGGTAATATATTTAATACCACGGCAATGCCCCAACCGTTATCTGGTGCCGTAATTACGAGCAAATTGCCTGTTTAGCCGCCTACTGAATAATATTATTACTTGCTAGTTCACATTTGGGCACCGGCTGTCCACAAAAGAGGCAACACTCTATTTATGCTAAGCTTTCACTCAAAAAATTTTACACTGTAAATTATTTTCAAATATAACATAAGACGATAAGATTTTTTTACGGAAAGTTTATGTTCCAAATAAAAAGAATTTCGCATTACATTTTATGTAAAATCTTATTTAAATATAAAGCCATAAAACCGTAATTAATACTTTGTGATGTCTCGAAGATTATTTTTTAATAAAAAAAATTAAAAAGTAGCCATAAGTTAAAATGCTACCCGTAGCTTTCACGTGCTACAAATAGCATAATATGATAGTTTTAAGCTTTCACTTTTACCGGTAAACATAAAGAAGCTTGTTTTTTAGCCCTAAAATTAGCCCTGTACGTTCAAGTCAGTTTAGTCTTAATACTTAAATAGGGAATATCGTGAACAAATAATTTGTAACACTTACGTATGTGCCATTCCGTTGGAAATTGCCCACCCATCTGTCCACGAGGGTGTACCGGAACCTGTAATAAATTATATAGAAGGAAAACGTTTTTAGCTAGTCGGCGAAATATATTTCTTTTATGTTGTTCTTTTTTTTAATATCCGGTGGCCTACAGGAGGAAGAAGAGGATAAAATTAATGGCTAACACATTGCATAACAAGAATGTGCTGCAAGTGCTTGTTTGCCTATTATTATTAAAACTGAAAAAGGGATACGAATGGACGAGCTAAATTAGGAACTTGGAAATTGAGTCGGTACCCGTAGCATTCAAATAATAATAATAATGTTCCAACACATTGTCATTAAAATAATCATTTATTCATTTGTAGTAGTCGAACAATATTTCATCATTCAAATAGAGAATCTATTTGGACAGTCTCAATTTATAAACAAGCAAAGAATCATATGTTAGGAACCAACGCACTTTAATTAACACACCTTAAGTAACAACTGTTAAGGTTTACGAATATAATATCATCTTAAGAACCAGTCTGTCATTTCTCCTGACATCAGCAACTATGATTCAAACTCGGCAGCAGCACCGGCAAAATGATAATTAATAACCTATCAAAATATTGGCTACGGCAGCCATTTGTATAGACAACAACAATCTACTCAGGACATGACAGCGCACAAGTGAGACTGCACCTTCACTTTCTATTCATTGTGATGGAGGACGATCGGAGGAATATCAAGCGCAGGCTTCTCACATCAATTTGGTAAAGCTGTATTGGCCTTCTCTTTGTTTCCACAGCACAAGTTCAGGTCCGAAAATTTGTGTAAACTTAAAAATGTCTATCCCTAATGGAAGTTAACAAAACTTATCGACTTGATATTGTGTATCTCGGCGATGGCGTGCAGCAGCTGAGCTCCGGTCTGGGTGATCACAGGCGCCCTCTTGTCCCGAGTTCTGCCGAGGATCATTTGTGGATCGAATACTTCTGGTATCGAAGTCATCTGGAATGTATAAGCATTAAGTGAGAATCTACATCAATTAGCATCAAATTTTGCTCAATTATAATAAATATTTCAATGATTTTATTTACTAGATACAAAATATATCTTTTTTTTTTATTTACACCATTTTTATTCCATGAATCTACAAAATTTCATGTATGGTGAGACACTAGCGGACGTAAGGCAAGTAACACATCGCACACGACCTAAAGGTGTGTGTCAACTCCGACACGTCACAGGGGTTTACGCCATAACGAGGAACATGGTTCTGAAATAAAAAGTGCGCAGGAGGCGAAAACGAAGTAAAGCTTTGCTTGAATGCTGTTTCACACGGGTTTATTCGTCTTGTTTCCTGAATATTGTCGTAGCATGGAGATTTACCGTTTGAATATGGTTGGAATGCCGCGGTAGGTGTACATTTGTATAGCCTAAACATATTTATATCTGTTCAGGCTATTGATATCTATAGCATATCCATACAATTATACAATGGTATATTTATTATTTAAATTTATTTAGACTATTATTGAAATAAGACATTTATTAACAATGAATGCAACAGGATTTCCAGATTAACGAACCTACGACGACAGTAAGCGCAGCTCGTGGCTGAGGACATTCAACTCACCACAACTATCATATTTAATTGAAGCTCCTTGAAGTTCCATCTTCGGTAATAAGTATAAAGTCGCTCTCCTCTTTTAATACCTTAAACGATAAATTAAGTTGGTTTATTTGTTTGTTCACCTGACACCGTTACTGAGATACTATAACGCTCCTTAGGAACAAGTCCTTAGGAATCATAAGTCCTAATGGAGGTAGGTAGGCATACAACAAAATATTTTATAAAAACAAATATAATTGTGTTGCCTAGTGTAGTCACCTTTTTTATGAACAGAACTACAAATATGAGATTTTGGTATTTATTTAATTTGTGATATTAACGTTTTTAATTTATCAACGTTCAAATCTTTTTATTTGAATTATTTCAATTCTTGTGTTTTTTTTTTATGGTATAGGGGGGCAAACGAGCAGTTGTTGCCATTTTCATGACTACCGACGCCCATAGACATTTGCATAGAGACTATACAGGTGCGCTGCCCCCCCTTTCTCTCCCACCTCCATGTGTAGTTTCATCGCCGCTCATTGAGTCCGTCGCCGAAGAATACCGGATCGGTTTTCTGCAGGATTTAATGTTACGTTATTGTTTTTTAAGATACGAAAAACGAAATTTAAACATAACTCCTTATCATTACAGATTTAAATTAGTTTACATTTGTAAGTGCTAAGTACTTGGAATGCATACAGTTAGTTTATCAAGGTACCGGTAATTTTATCCAAATCTGTACAGTACTTTTTGCGTGACAGACTAACCAAATATGTATAAACCATCACATACATGATAGTAGATATTATCACAAAAAAAGGGCGAGGCAAATTATTTCATGGCCAAGTAACTAAAAGCATTAAAGGTAATAAAACATAGTCTCACTCTGTTGACCAGCATATATCTTCTTTGTTTCTATTGACCCGCCTTGCTTTTTGCCATAATTGAAGATTTCATAAAAATCGTATGTATTGGAATCTAAAATTCAAACGTACAGTAATCATGAAACTTTGAAATAAATTAATGTATTATGAAGTTCATGGACATGAAATATTTAAAATTGTCAACCAATGTAGTTTGTGTAGTGGCTGATATTTTCATATATATGTATATAAGGCTAAGACTGATAGAAGATTGTTTAAAAGGCCGTGAGGGCCATCGTGCGATAGTGCTTATTATTAATAGTGCTAAATGTTATACGTTAATGCGTTCCGCGGTATTTGTAAATGTCCAGGCGGTGACATGTACATTAGATACGTTTGTCTATGGATGTCAATAGTCATCAATTCGTCTTTTACGTCTTTTACCTTATACATTAAAACACAGACCTTGCAGAAAATCTTTCGACGTACTTTTCGGTGTAACAGGTGAATATCGACGTCGATAGTCACATAAAACAGCTTCCTTTCCCCCGAACTAGCTGCGGCCGAGGTTGTACATCGAAATGAAACCATCGACGTCCGAAATTTAATTTCGCAGACAATTATTCCGAGCGGCGTGCGGCTGCTGCTGTCCATTTTGAGCAGTCTCCGCGCCATCACGGTTTTAGAGTGCACTATTTCTGTCCGAGCCTCAGAATATCCAGAATTGTTTAAATTTTCAATTTGTTTTGTCCTGGGGTTTTTTAAATAATAGATAAAGTATTGGAGAGTTTTCGACTACAACTTGTGTGTCGGCTTATCTTAATATATATGTATATTCTTTGTGTGCGTGTGTATGTGATCGAACTCCTCCTAAACGACTGGACCGATTTAGACGAATTTTTTTGTAAGTGTTGAAGATAATTTGAGAATATTCACAAATTTGTCGGGCAGTTAGTTAAATATATGTTTTGAATTGACTTAAGTAGTATCTTTTATGGCTGCATGGTTTTTTATGAAGGAGACTTGCAGACCTAGTCTTTTGATGATCACAATCTCCCAAGGGAATGTGCATTGTTATGCAGACTTCTTGCCCTTCTTCCCCACTCTACTCCAATGGGTCTTACTGCTGCGTATGACGTCAGCGACATAATATCCTGTTTTCTCAATTTATTTGAAATAGTTTTAAAAAGACGTGAAACAAGCATAACATATTATTGTTCCATTATTACGACGCAAAATTTTATTACACTTGTTCTGACGATTATGTAGAAAACTTTATACTAGCTGAAGAAGGTGTGCAATAAAGTTTGTACTGAGAGAGTGAGACCTCAAAACTATAAAACCACATACCTAAGTCGAGGTGATAAATATTATGACTCGTAAAGCGACTAGAACTATGACCTATATACTTCGATATCTAATGTATAAAATCTGAAATAGTGTGTGTGATATAAACAATAAATTAACTAATAGCTATGCGGATACTCCTGATTTTAATCATTGATCTGGATAATCGGGATTATACTGTTAATAATTATGTGTCAAGTAGGTATGAAGATAGAGATCGTGATATATGGCACTCAGTTCTTGTAGTATAAATATATGTGTGTAATAACAATATTTTCTATTAATCAAAAGCTGGAATTTTGACGACAAGACGATCGGTATACTGTTCCTCGCACCCACCTCGGACAGGTTACAGCGAAACTTCACGAAAATTGTCTTGAATCTTTTCTCTTCTCTTGGCTTGAATTACACTAAAACCTAAAACTAACGTAACTGTGCAACAGTGGATCGTTTAAGGCTGATGATCATGACAATAAAATTCAAGTCTAATCTAGCCCCCCAATGTAAGTGCATTTTTGATATTATGAAATTAATTAAAACAATATTACATTACATTTACCTATGTGTTTAGAAATTATAGTCACATCAGTATCTACGCTTAAGTTCATTTTACTCAGGACATTAACTATTTCATTTCCCTGCAAACCACCTGGGTCTTCTGTAACATTGTTAATGTACACGAACGGCTCTGTCTCGTCTTTCGCACTAGTATTGCTAGTACCAGCTGCACAATTAACTTCATTGTACGTGTCATTCTCATTATTTTCTTTTCTACTATACATTACTTCATTATCTTCAGTGCTGTTATATTTCATTTCCACATTTCTCTCCGTACATAATATACTATCAGTTCCGCTTACATTATGTTTCTTTGTAAGCCCATTGTTTATTTTTTCATTTCCATCAGTGTTTACAGAGACGTCAACTATGAGCCATTTATGTTTTGAATCGAGCATCATATTTCGCGAGGCCTAAAAGTAAATAATTTAAAATAAATAGTAATTTTATTGTATAAAGAAATAATATTTTTATTGTATTTATCACTAGTTCGTTACATAAATCTTTGTAATATTTGAAGTAGTAAATAACACTTACATATTTTATCACTTTTTCTAATCCTTCGCATTCGGAAATGACTAATACACCAACTGGAACTCCACGTGTCACGCAAGCATCAAATTTGGAGAAGTCTTCGGCTATCTCATTAATATTCACCGTAGACACCTTCAAATTCTGCGACACGGCATGTTTGGCGAAAAAATTGCTTTCTACAAATGACAATTCCTTGATAAGTTAAGACATGTTGTATGAAATTAGTAAAAATGTTGAACACGACAATCACTAAGTAATATGTAAATATTATCTTTGCGTTATTTAAACTTTTATTTATTTTACAGCTGGCGTCCAATAAAGTTTCAACTAATTTAAAATGTATTGCACCATTACTCCAGTAAGAGCTCAAGCACTGAGCATTAAAATTAAAATAATTATACATCGACACATGAAATATTTAAGTTCCATTGTTTATGTCTCTTCTAAACTGAAATAAAGATTGAACAAGCGAAGCTAGGTTCGCGCAAGTTTCGTAAGTACCACAAGTTAGTGGTGATACAAAAAGATTCATACCATAATCATCACACATCAACAAACACAAAGATCGAACGTGACTTTCCCCATAAAACGAAATAGCCACATCCATATAATTCTTATATGCATTTGAAAATGAAATTAATACAAAAAGTAAAAGGAACATCTTGCTGTTATGACGTATAAAAAAGTTGTAATATTTTTATTATCAACGGAATCGCTTTTATATAGCCATGAGTTATGTTATTCATGGTCAATTACCTTATCGTTTTGCCATAAAGGTATAATTCGAACGTTTGATGTGGGATAATCATAAATTGACACAATAACAATTCAATTTGATGTGTCTATTACGAATTCTTTGTTTGAATTTTTCAAAATATGGATATGGCGGATGATTGTCGGTTCGTGATTTTGTATTCAGTGCTTTTTTTTATTTCAAATTCGAAAAGAAATTTATTTGATTTTACAAAATTACTTGTTCTGATATTTGACATTATTTACATGCAGAACCAGAGTAGCTTCTCGACCAGGATTTCAGGATATATTGGACAAAATTAAATGCCATCTGTAAATGTTGTGTTCATTAGAATGGGCAGTTCATAGTTGTGAACTTACGAACACAAGGTGGTCGGCGTAGAAGTTTCAATTCAGTGACAGTAGCTGAATATAGAGTTCTGACTTTCTTGACTGATTTGATTTCCTCGTGGTCTAGTGGTAAGCGTGTTTAACCACAGACGTGAGTTCCCGGGTTCGAATCCCGTGTTGGACCAAACATGGATATTGGAATTTTTCTATTAGTCATAACAATTTGGAGTCAGAAATTTGGCCGAGCTACACCCCACGGAGAGCACGTTAAGCCTTTCGGTCCAGCGCCTGATTTCTCTCCGGTCGTGTCGGACTGCCGTCCCGTCGCGCACACTTGTGCACTATAATAATGTGTTCTGCGCAGATGGCACGTCTATATAGTCGGAACCGCCGCGGCCGTAGCCGAAATCGGCTAGGATGACATTATTATGATAGAGCTAGCGGGTACATTACCTGTTATATACCCTGAGAGCTACGTTAACAAAAGAGTGTGTTATTGTGAATAACCAATTTTCAGTATTGTTACAATATATTGTATATACTCCGCCGTTACCGTTAAAGCACATGCATTGTACTCCGCGGGTGACGCGGCGTCTCCGCCACAAAAATGAACTCCCCGCGAGCGATGCAGAGGCTTGTTAAGTGGTTTCCGAGGCTGTATTCAGCATGCGAAATTCCGCCCACGAAATTCCATTACAGCTTTTGTACCTTAAACAGAATATATTCGGGCTATAAAAACACGCGGCTGTATACAGATATTTCGTTGTTTTTCATTATATTTTGCGCGCCATTATTGTTACTCAGGGACACTAAGTCCCACATTCTTTTCGTAGTCTGTGGCTGCTGAGGGAAAATTTATTTTAAATGAATAACATGCCTGTAAATATAAACTTTAATAACTAGATGTGCCCGTGACGTCTTATACGTGACATTTTTTTAAATACCCGTGTGTGTGATCGCCCTCTCCCAGCTGCGTTACCTACTTGTTAAAGATAAATATGCGCTTTTCTTGAAGATGTCTAAATCGTATCGGTCCGGCAAAACTGAACATCACATTCTATAAATATGTCGTGGACAGGATGTAACTGCCCTTAGAGCGCTAGTGAACCTCGGCACGTCAAGATGTCATCGAAGATGTCGAGTAAACTGACATCTCCACACGAGGTAAGAGTATCAAGCGGGCTGGTAGGAGCTGATGATAGATTCAAGTCGCTCTACCGTGGAGACGTCAAGTGGAAGACCTGATATTGCAGGACGACGTACTCTATGTGCTGTCGGGCCCGCGCTTTACAAAGTTGCTACAGTCAGACACAAGTTTGATCCGGTGCTCGTTAACATGATCACGATAAATATAGATATGACCAGAGCATAGAGCCTGCATACACTACTCGTGCGTGGTAAATTCGAACCTGGCAGGTATGCGGCTCCCCGCTCGCTGCCCCCGCACTTCCCTGATGTCGCCATATAGAGCGCCATCGGGGAAGTGCGGGGGTTCCAAGTTATTCCAGCCAGGACCCAAATTTTTGAAGAGTTTTGAAGAAATTCTTTGCGAGTAAATATTTTTTGATTTCATAATCATGTATTAATTGATTTTATTTTTTTATTTATAGAACAAAACATTTCTTTAATATACTTCAAAACAGTTTCACCTTCCATATTGAAAGGCCAATATCTCAATTATTTTGAGTTTTAATGCTGCATTGAGATACGCAATGTCATTTGATTAAATACAAAATTCGTCGAAGTTTTTATTTACAACCTAAGGGGGCAAACGTGAAGTCCGAGCCTTTACATATCTGCCGACCGCGACGACGTACGTGTGCCTGTTTTTCCCTCCTTATTCGCTCTCTTCCAATTAGCCATCAAAAACTTCCAAACGAACTCCGAAACGCACGAAACCGGAGAGCATAGTTGTTACTTCCAGAAAGTACCTACCATTTTAATGAGGGGTACCTCCCCGGTCGTGTAAGTGCAATTCAGCTGCGATGTAGCATGGCATTAACTCTTGCTAATGTCAAATAAGGTAGTTGTTAGTATTCTTATAACTAGGGGTACGTAAATTTCGCAAATAAAAAATCGTGATTTCGCATTTAAAAAAACTCAAAATAGAAAATTTCGCATTTATTTCGCAAAAAAAAAAATACAGTGTTAAAAATTCAATTAAAGGCTAGCATTGTTGTAATTTCTACATTTTCATCTTTCATTGTTTGCCTGCGATCAGTTACGACAATGTTGTAGATACTAAAGTACCTCTCGGCATCAAAACTATTGACAGGGCAATTGAGACATTGAACAGCTGCTTTTGCAAATCCAGGGTAGCAAGATTTTATGCAACTAAAACTCGCATTACATCCACAGGAGTTTCTTGACCGACCAATATACGTAATAATTGTTAGCGCGTCTGATCAGCATTTGAAAGCACGTAACGTAAAAAGGTGCGAAAGTATTTAATTTTCAAATTTCGCTTTTATCGCAAATAAAATGCAGATTTAGCTTTTATCGCATCTATTTCGTAAAAACGAAATTTACGTACCCCTACTTATAACCCTTCTCAGCTATGAAAATGCACAAACTAGACTTTGCTCCTCAGATCTAAATAGGGAGATACCAAACAAATTTCTGACTCTACAAGATTTTAATTAAGATTTTTTTCTAATTGCAAGTGACCAATATTTTATTCCCCAGTCCCGCCCCTCACTGACGGTGAGTTTTTCCTCCACCCAATCTTATCTCAGCTATAAATCATTCGGTTTATGTGCACTCCACTGTTTGAGGTTTTTTTTTTTTTTTTTTTTTTTATGGTATAGGAGGGCAAACGAGCAGTTGTAGCCATTTTCACGACTACCGACGCCCATAGACATCTGCATAGACTACAGATGCGCTGCCCCCCTTTCTCCTCCCACCTCCGTGGACCACCGGCTACTTACACACCGCACGAAACGCGACAGCACAGCTGTCACTTCACGCCGGTCTCGTGTAAGCGAGAGGTACCTCCCCGGTCGTGCCGGCCCAATTCGGCTGCATGCAAGCATGCAGCGTGGCACTACCTCTTACTAGAAAGCCTTTTCAGAACCCGCTTACCGCGTGGGCAGATTTTACATTACGTGTGTTGCAGGACTCATCATCAGTATCATCTCAAATTACAAGAGATGTCAATAATGGTAATTTTTACCGACCAACAGCGCCAGCAGGTGCCGCAGAAACAACTATAACAGAAATACCACGTTATGATTGTGTGTTTATGTGTAGGCATGTGTGAGTTAACAGGATTTTCCTTAAATGTTTGGTCAATGTAGTGTTTTGAAAAGAATAATAAAACTTTCGCTAAATCGAAATACTTTTTATAGAATAAGGTTTTATGAAATGTATCCACGATATTACAAACTCAACCCTGACGTGAGAGGTACCGAGAGATATGAGAGGTATCGAAAAATAATACAAAGTACCTTAAGAAAAGCCTACATTAGTTAACTCAAGAATGATTTCTGTCACACCAGCTCTCACAAATATGTGCACATAAACAAGCGCATTAAAATTGGAATTGAACATAATACCAGAAAAACTCTACAACGCTACAAACACACAGATGTACGGATACAAACTCTAAATTGAAGACCCCAAGTTTTCACGTAAGAAGGGAAAAGATTGTCAATTTTAATTCTTTTTTCCACAAACGCTACTTAATTCTGAAGTAGTATTCAAATCCACATCAAATTCAATCTAGCCAGTGAATTACGGCGACATAAATTCCCTGTACTTAGGCGCCCGTCCAAAGATTTATATAATCTATTCGGCGCTCGCTAACAGCGCGCTTGCACGAGACAAAGTGAATTTTCATAACGCAGAACGTGACTTCTTAAATAATTTTCGGATTAGCTCAGCCTTAGTGCACGGAGTTCTAATTCAATTTAATATACTAAAGGAGTTTTCAGAATATTTTTGTCGAGTTAAATCTTTGGAAATTATCTTTCTCTCTTTAATTAAAAAGGGATGGAATGTATAGGATTATTATTATAGCTATGCTATACCGAGGACGATAAAATAATTTTAAAGAGTATTAATGTAGAAATTTCAATATTTTGTCTTTAATAAGTAGAATATACAAATATTGCAGAACTGATTTTAAAATTGTTTCATCTATATATGTCTATCACATATAATGATTATAAACCTAATAGTAATATAATAAATAGGTATATAAGCTGAAAGTTCAACATCCTTATTTATTATCCTTATTTTTTGTGAAAAATAAGAATTAAGCATAGATACTTTTTATTAAGTCTATGGAATTAAGTATGTATTATAAAAGTTACGGAAGCTGACCGCTAGACGTGACGTGGTGCAGCTGCTGCGCTAGACGTGACGTGGTGCAGCTGCTGCGCTAGACGTGACGTGGTGCAGCTGCTGCGCTAGACGTGACGTGCTGCTGCTGCT
>LUGF01021808.1:0-11502 GCA_001625245.1 Calycopis cecrops | reverse complement strand
CCTCCTCCCCCACACGGATCCGTCACGTGAATCTCTCCCATTTATTTCGTGTTTAACTTCAAATTAATCGGAAGGGCCCTGAAGTATGGTACGGACAAATTAATTAACTTACAATCATGATAGGAAGAGTACCACTCACTTCTACCGTTGTCTTTCTTACTATGCTAAAAAATCTCCAAAGTTGATCGATGGAAGACAAATACTTTATCATTTGAAAACTGGCCTCCACACTCACCAGTACCAATCAGTACCTCTCAAAAGTATTTCTGAGTGTGTGACTTGCCCAATATCATTCCAATTTAATGAACTTGTCGTCGTTCCCATGACTTTGATTACTTTAGTCTGACTTTTGGACTTGTAAATTCAGTCAATTGTTTAGACTACGGAATTCTCCCATTGAGAGAAACGTTAGACTATCAAGATAAAAGAACACAACTTGTACACCAGCGGCAGTTCCATTATCATAACGTATTCCGAAATCTCGCGAGAATATATTTTGACGGTTATTGTTGTTGACGCCCCTCGTTTATCTTGTGATGGTCTCTACACTGTAGTCTGAACGAATCAAATAAACCGCTTGATCCGTGAAATTCTACTTTTACGTTGTGTTTTTGATGTTCTGGATTATTGTTACTTTATTATTCAACAATATCATTTATTTCATGAAACCTATTTTTACTAACTTAGTGAACTTAGTGAAACATTTTTACTAACTTAGTGATATTTATTATGAATTGCGTTCCTAATATTTAAGTATTATGGGTTGCTTATATATTAAAAAAAAATATAAAAGTACCGGTTGAATCATAAAAAGGTTATTCTTTAATATACATTTATGCTTTATCTTTAAGTTCAAACACAGAAATGCAGAACTACTTATCTTGTTGATATCGTATTCTTTTTTAAACAACTAAGCCACTTGTCTACGGGATCTGCAATTCGTAGCGCAGCTCACACACACACACATACACACACATGTAGCTGTACTACGTGTAAACGTTAGTAGTCATTAAGTAGAAGTGTTACAGGTCCTGGACTCATACGGCGTTGTGTCAGGATGTCAATCCAACCCCCCGAAGATACTGCCAACTTGTCCTGGTGGGGGGCTTACGTGCCTCAGTGATCCCCAAAGCTATGCCGAACTGGGCTACCATACCGGTCAGATTTGGGGGCAGAGGCCAGATTCATAGCAGCTCAGCTGGGAGGTCCTCCACCTGTCCCTCTGAATCAGCAGATGGCGGCGTGGATTGGGACGACTGACGAGTCCGACAGGATGGGAACCTCGCCTCGGTCGCTGGAGGGATCCTATCCTAATAATAGAGCCAACTACTTATATATAATACGTATTAGGTAATTTATACAATTTCTGTAAGGTAAGGAAAGGATTATAATTAAAAGGTATTCCTGTAGTCGATTCAAATAAATATGATTTTCTGGAAAGATTTGTTTTAACGTAGACAAACGAATAACTCAGTAGAAACAAATCAAATTCCAGAAACTGAGTAACAAACGCTCAGTGTTTTCTATCTTTTATCAAAGCTTTTGATATTTTCAATACAAAGGAATTTTAGTATTTCGTTTATTTTCTGGTAAACTTAGCCCTACGACAAAGTAAGACTTACTTCAATTATACTAACCTACTAATATTATAAACTCGTAAGTTTTTATGTATATCTATTATTCTTTCACATAGAAAATAATGAACTATAATCGGTATCAGACAAAATTAGGTAAAGCTGTAGTTAATATTTCTATCTGTGGCAAGTCGACAAAATGCCACGGGCCCCCATCTGGAAGGGGCCCCGGTCAGAAGAGAATCCCAACTAATTTTTACAACATTTATTACCATTTAGTAAAAAAATGCTTCTTTTTGCTAGGGGACCTATCCGACGAATTTGCCACGGCCTTGAGCTGACAGTTACGCCACTGGTCTGCACCTACTTCTCTTCTGCATAAAACAGTAACATTCTGCCTAGTCCGAATATATACAAGTTTCCATAAAGGTAAAATGCAAATAGCAAATATGAAACCGCAAATCCCAGTAGATCGAACTGTCCATGCACTCACAACAGCTATAAGACCCAATATCGCATAACTAAGTTATGGTCCAATACAGCGCAGAGTGGTTGATGTGACCCGTAACACCGCAGGGGAAATCAGAACCTATTGGCTGCGACAGTTAGGAGACATGATTTATAAAGTGGATAATGTTACCGACCACCGGATAAAAGAATTGTGTTTTTGTCCACTTTATCGTCGTTCATAGCTATTTTTGATAAACGTGTAAGAATTTACTCCTTAGATCGATAATCGATTTAAGGCGTGAGGTATTCAAAGGTGAGGAGAAAAAACGTGTGAAAGAATAACTGGTAGCAAGTAACACCAACGTGACGCATTAACGCACTCACGGCGCTTACGTCTCTTACGCATTTTTCATTTCGAATCATGTTTATTGTTAAAGGGAAATGTCCAGTCACGTGCCGAAAGAATTTTGAAATTTGGAAAAATTTTAAGATTAATTCAAACTGATGAAGTCACATAATTTTCATAAGATTTTTTGTATAATGTTCAGAAATTTCAAAAAACAAATGTATATTAATTAATAATTAATTATTATATTAATGATAACTTGTATTTAAAAAGTATTATAATATTTATTTTTTAGCCATACAAAAAAAATTAAAAAGATATTAAAATATATGATTAAGAATAACTAAAAGTAGTTACTTTTACGAATGTGTTCAAAGTTTTGGCGTGAAAGCGTAACAAACAAACTTACATTCACATTTACAACATAAGTAAGAATTGTCTTTATAAGAATTGGTATTCCATTGCTTTTAATTACGTCGCTTCACGTCACTTCCACTATTTAATCAAACTACCCTTATCCGAGTAAGTTACTATTCTCGTCATATAATTTCTCTTACAATGTTCGCCGACTGCATACAGCCGCTTGCCATGTACCAGGCTCACATCACTGGCTACATTAAATATGAGCCGCTCTTGCTCCATACGACGACATATCGACTGCTCTTCGAATTCAACTTGTTACATGTTTGAACGTTGAATATGTTTAAACAGTCTAACAAGTTGAATTTATGAGATCGAGTAGAAAGTTCATGCTTTGTTTGTAATTTATTGATTTCATTTCATCGACCACTAATGACAAGCACATTCAATTTACACAACTCAACTAATTGTGAACTTCAGACAGACGAAGGTGTCGTTTGCGTCTCTACTCATCTCCCAGAGACACTCGCAGAACATCTCCGCCAGGAGCTGTACAGACAAATTACATTTTAATAATGCGCGCCGTACACCGTGTACCGAGTAGTACTGCGACTGAAGCTCGTGTGATGTGACACGTGCTGGGGACACACACGACGTACTGCCGCGCCGCGTACGGTTCGTGCACGACTTACCAACTACACACAAGATACTATTTATAATATTTAAGTTGTTACTATTGTTTTGTAACAAAGATATCCTATATTTTAAACAGAACTGCTCTTCATGTTTATAAAATATTTTATATATTTTGTAAGGTATCTTTTTGATACTGTGTGTGTTTGTATGTAAAATCACGGTGTATTGGAAACATTGGCCGGTTTTTAGTGATATCATATTCGTAGTGATAATCAGCTGCGCTCCGCGTAGCCTATGTGTTTGGATTCCATCTAAATATTGAGATATTGAAACATACTATACGACCTGTTCCTCCTCAGACCTACGGACCATTTCTAAATAGTTCAACCACAAACACCGCGACACAAAATTTTTAAAATGTAAAATATTTGTATGTACCTGCTACTTATATTAAGATTTACTTGTATTAGAACTACATAGCAGCTTATTCAACGTCATCAATGCCCAACAGAGCACTCTACCTCACCAGGTCTACCTAGTTTTCTCTTCTATAAAATAATGTGTGACAATTTTATTCTATAAAGACGCCGCGTCTGAGAGGCAGCCCCCCAAAAAGCCAATCACAATCAATAGCTTTTAAATGAGTGCCATTTATTTGACGTCGTTTGTAAACACAAAGAGCTATGAGTGAGCTATGAGTCGAGAACACGGAAGAGTGCTCCCCCCTCCTTCCTGTAGGAGGGGGTGAGAGAGAGGGAGTTGGAACAAAACAATTACAATAGAAATAATTTATAATGACTGACATTAATATTCGGTGAAACCTCATCAACGAATTCGAAAATTGTAAATTATTTGAAATTATAAAGCGAGATCTACATTGAAGCCGCTTGAAAATATTTATAATACAAAACAATTCATTTTGAACAATTTACAAAGGGCGAAACATATTGTCTACTATTTAATAAAAACTTACAAGCTTATTAATTTCAGTAAACGTATGCTTACGAACAATGGAATTATATGCCTTTCTATTATATAAAATTCAAACGTGACATAGCCATCTATCAACGCACAGCCCAAACCACTGGACGGATCAAGCTGAAATTTGGCATCCAGGTAGATGTTACGACGTAGGCATCCGCTAAGAAAGGATTTTTAGAAATTCAACCCCTAAGGGGGTGAAATAGGGTGTTGAAGTTTATATGGATTTCTTAGAAATTAACGCGGGTGAAACCGCGGGGCACAGCTAGTATACAATGTAATTTTAAACAGTCCTTAAGAGGTAGTGTCTGGAATACCTCTCGTTCCCATGACACCACCTATATGCCAGTTATGCTGTGTTTGGGAGTATCGGCGGACAAAATCACAATCTCACTTTTAAGTTATGCAAATTGATATGAGCTTCGGTAGTGATTAAAAGGCTTATAAACTAAATTAAAAACAAAAACTTAAAAGATTAAAGGTAAGTAAGTTTTAAATTCGTAGATTCGTCATAAAACTTTAACATTCACTTTTCGGTGATATAAATTGTTGTTGGTTGTATACCGCTGCAGCCAATTAGTTAGCGGCGAGCATTTACGCTGAACTACTATATTGGGCTGTAGTTGAATTAAGGAGTATAAAGTGATACAAATAGATTCAAATTTCAATAAAATAAATAGTGTAGGTTCGTCAATCCATTGAAAGCTGGTATTACACGGATGTAACCGCAAGCTGCTTACCGAATATCTAATACAGACAATTAAGACCTACGACAAGTAGACACTTTTATTTAAGTAATGGATAAATAGATAGTTTGAATTGATTAACCTCAAAGGTAGCACATTCATTATAATCGAATAGAGATTTGATGACGAATGAAAATGTATTGTCCGAGGATTATCTTTTGTTAACAAAATGAACGGTACGAAGAAAAAATGTTTATCGAGTTTACAAAAACCGGCCAATCTCTAGTAGGAAGACGCACAGACCGTACCAACGCGAGACGAGTAATGAATATAATAACTTCGTATATGAAATAAAGTGTACATTTTGTTTTCTTTTTCTTTCATTTCATCTTCATCCACATCATCAGCCCTTATGGGTGCGCTGGTGCAACACCACCACCGATCTCCCACCAGTAGCATCCATCCCGAATATAGATATTTTTAAATCATTCATTTATTATATATTTTTTTATTACAACTACTTAATTATTGCCCTTATCTGAACCGTATTAATACATGATTCTATATTATCTTCCCTCGTGTTTTGCGATAGAAACTATTACAGGTGCATAACTATATTGATTAGGTACATAGCAGCGACTGCTGAATGTTCCAGTTCAGCAGTCGCTGCTATGTACCTAATTAGTGTTCAGACATTCGACGTCAGTCCGCTGCGGCTGGCGAGGTATGCGGACTGAACCATTCTCGAATTAGATTCAAGTTCATAGACATTTATCAAATATTATCAAGCATAGATTTAAATCTTTGTTACTAAGACGATACTAACTACGCTTCCCACATCATTACCCGTCTTATTTTTTTAGACATAGTAGTATTTATTGAAAAAAAAGAATGTTTTTTTTATAGCATATGAGGCAAACGAGCAGTTGAGTCACCTGATGTAAAGTTACCAACGCCCACAGACATCCGTAATGCCAGGGGTTTAATAGAAGCGTTGCCGAGCTTTGAGGGAAGAATCTTATTTAATTTATTTAATTTAATTATAATATGATAAATATTAATTAATTTAAATATAGTAATTATAAATTAAATTACAATTATAAAATTTAATTAAGTTTTTGCTTCATAATATGCAAACACAGATATCCCGGCTTAGATAGGTACTAAGAATATTATTGTTGTATAGGGTAAACGAGCAGTATGAACATTGCATGCGGCTCGTAGGCCCTCCGCTCCGTTTCCAATCACCATACTGCGTGCGGGNCAATAAAGGTGAACAGTCAACACCATCACTTGACCTAATGCAGAAGCGTTATCCGCCGTGACGTCATCAACAGGGACCGCTTGTAGACAATAGCTGGAGATTACTCCGCGGTGGCTCGTACTGTGGACGGGCATGGTAGTGACCCGCCGCGGACAACTCGCGCATCGCGGTTATTAGGAGCGGTTAACGCGATAGCGGCGTGTACCTGACGTCCCCCTCCAGCTGCGGGGGAGGAGGTCCCCTGCCAGGGAGGTAGGAGAGTACCGCCCTCTTATTGCACATTACATGAGGAAATAATAATATGAACGCTTGTTATGAAAACAATAGAAATAGAAAAACCTTTATTTAGGTACATACACATATAAGTGGTACATATTTAATATGCACCGATTACTCTATCATATCTAAGCTTATGTCCAGCAGTAACAGTAATAATAATAATATCTGAGGACATATCACACTACGTTAAGCCAAGCCAAAAACTGTAAGGACTAAAAGGATGGGTACTGGACAACGGAAATATATTTACTATGTTTTAATAAATAAATAAAATAAAATAAAAAATATTACAATTGAATTTGGAATCTGTCATTTTTATACGACTGTTCATTGTGTTTTCTCATTTTGGCGCCAATACGTATAATATTTTGCGATATTAAAACGGCATGAAGGGATATCTTTATCCCTCCATGCCATGAACAGAATCGCTGTGATTGCATTACACAAAGTGCAGCGTGGGCATCATCCGACTCTACTGCGCAGTTATCTCGTTTTTTTGACGCAGGTAAAATGCCTTTATGCACCTTCGAACCAGCCCTGGGTGAGCCGGAAGGGTGTATCGCTCTCGGCACAAGAAGCGTGCTACTACCGACTAATAAGCCTGCGAAAGCCCCCGGCCGCTGTGGTGAGGGGTATGAGGGGTATCCTGGACGAGCAACAGTACACACCAGCGACAGGCCGGCCGATGGCGTGGCGTGGAGCCTCATCTCTCATAATACTGGCCTAAAGTGATGAATATATTGACGCGTGTCGTGCTCGTGCGCTATGTTACGTACGTTCTCCCAGAATAGTTGCGGGGAAAAGTGTAACGATGAAACATTCAGCGTCAAATATAATATGTATAAATGTCTACAAATGGTGACATAAAATGACAAATTATATATTATAAGCCGAGGTGCACCGCGCGGTTACAATCGCATCATTTCACTTCGCGGAAGTAAAGGGATCAAAAGTAAATTTAAACTGTACAGCTACTCTGTTCTCACTCTAGTCTCTTACGTAATATAAACGCAATAACGACCTTAAAAATCATTAGAACTGTTTTGGAAGCAGGCGACGACAAACACCGTTATCTGATTTTATATATTAAGCCAGCGTTGCCCAAACTTTACAACATGGCGAACAGGAAACAGGGGCGCAGCTATCTTTCATAACATACACTCGCAGGAGAATAGTAAAGAATATATAAATATACTGCTACTGTTCACAAATTTCTTAAAACTGAATGCATCTCTTCCATTTGCAGACCATACGGAGGCCTGTCTCCTTACCAACCGTGAGTGGGGGACGAATAAGGGATTATTCGTCCAACGCAGTCTAAATAAGAATTATTCACAATACATTTCAGTCATTTAAAAAATCCGGCAAAGATCTTAACAAAAGACCTATCGATATCCACGAACGATAGTCATAGTGAACAATTCAATTTGTAATTTGTATCTCATCTACAAAACCAAATATCAAAGATGTTTCTAGCAGTACACAACACTCCGTCGCTCGGTATTGTAAACAATGTAGTGCACAATATATAACACCACTCGGTGACTTGGCCAAGTGAATACCCAGAGCCTTAAGCGTTGACAATAACAAAACAAGTGTAGAGCGCGCTGCCAACTTTCGTGGTATGCGCCAGATTGGGGGACACATTTTGTTCAGAGCAAATATTTTCAGCCAACCATTTTAATATGAAATAACTTATTATACTGTTTCGGTGACAGTATTTTTCTAATATCGGTTTAGTTTGAGAAGCTGCTTTCTCTTACGTCCGGCGAGGAAGAGATTAATTTAGTATCAAATTACATTAAAATATCTAAATTATACTTCTTTGTTTATAACTGTTATTATAGGGTATTTTAGAAAATAATCTTTGGAAATATATAGTGACAAAGACTATATTTTATTACTAGCTGTGCACTGCGTCATATTTTTACGAGTCTGCTATGTACATAACATGACATGACATGTACATCCACTTAGCCGTATTTCACCCAAAAACTATTTTTGAATCGGACTTGGCTCACCACTCGTTCACATCGCTACTACTGTGCGAGGTTGCCGCTCGCTGTAGCCGCTCGGTAAAAAACATGATTACATTTTTCTCTATTTAACTTGTTTGAAAAAAGTATTTTCGAATACTTTTCGTAAACTTGATTTAATAGTTTTGTATTAACAGTAGGCACTTATAGTATATTATGTGGTTTAATTTAACGCGTCTCGTTTTTATCGATAGATAGATATTTAGGCGATACTCTGAAAAGACCGTATAGAAATCAGCCACGGGATATATGGCTCTACGTGCCCTTTGAGCATCAGGCAACAGCGGCGCAACAGGATCGGATGTTACAATGCCGATTTCCTAACTGTGGGCTATTATTTAAAATGGAAAAAAGAAACAATTACAGTCTTTGGTCGCTCATGGGACTCGAACTCCGTACCTAACGGTCAGTGGTCGAACATAGAAATCATAACTAGACGACGAGGTGATCATAAATCAGTTTATACAGGCATTAAGTCTGTAATATCCCGGTGGAGCTATTAGAAATAAGGTCATCGGTTCGGAAAATTAAATTCACAGAAGGTCCGTTCTGTCGGATCAATTTAAAATCAAAATAGTTTGGCGTCGGCGCTCGGGCCCAAATTTGTTCGCCAAACATTCACGTTACGCCAATGCAGTCGCTTTGTGATTAATTGATCGAGTTCGAGTCGACAAACAGACGAGAACTAAGTGAGATGTTATCGACTAAAGTACGGGTTTCATTCTTGACTTTGCGAATGTAAAGTACCTATTGTACGTAAACATTATTATATAAATCCTACAAGGATGTTAATCAGTGGAGTGACAAGGACGGAAAATTCCATGGCCCCAGCCATTAAGAGGCACCAGGTTAGAGAGGGACAAAGGATTTCAGGTTATTAATCTCAAATCGGATCATAAACGGAAATAGAGTCCTCCCATAAATTGGCACAGGTCTTAAACAATATCATTACTCCACGGGGAGCCAATAAACGCCAAGTTGAATAGAATACGCACTGGAAATGCGCGTTGACTTTCTACCCGATGGTCGTTAATTTCTAACCTTTGGCTTCACTATTATAGACCTTCTTGTATTGACCATAATATCTTGCAATAAGTATGATTTTACGCCACGAAATATTAATTACGGATTATGTTTTAATTTCTTAAGAATCTTTCGACGTTACTAATTAATACTATTACACTTGCACAACAAAATATATATAGCAGAAAGAAGAAGAAATATACTCTATTGTAGACACAAATTGATATAAAAACAAGAAAGGAAGAGAATAGGGAATATGCGTATGATTCAAATGATGATAATTTTTTTTATATGTAAAGTCTTTTCCTGTAGATGTGCGTACGTATTAATATTTTTTTGTATAATTTTGTTTTCAATCAGAAAATAATTATTGAAAAGTGCAAAAATTATGCGGGAAGATTGAATTAGGTGAAACGCACGCCATTGGTCGGAACGAATTGTGACGTCAACGTTCATAAATAACATCATTGTTCACGAGCAGTGGAGCATTGCCATTGGTGGTTGTTATGATGCGTGACGTCATGTCAGCGCGGCAAAGTGGCGATCGTTTAAAAAGCTGTTATCGGCCTACTAATTTGAAACATTTTTTTTGAACTTAATATTGTTTTTTCAGCGCTGATATTTTTTTTACATTAATGTAATTATGTAAATTATCATTTAAAAATATAAAAAAAATACATGCATATTCCCTATTCCCCAACGAAGAGAAGTCTGGCCTATTCACCGAGGCCAGGGCAGCCTGACGCTGGAGAGAACATGTAGCTTGTAGATCCGAGGCCCTCCAATTATAGCGGCTGAAGTAACCCACAGGGGTTTAGTCGGTACTGCACTCCCAAGTATCGAGTCCGACATAGGTCTAGGGGCCACACGGGCCCATTTGTATACAAATGGGCCCGCCCTGTACGATGTAATGCCCCTGGCGTACGATACCGTCCCGATGTTCTATCCGACGCTAATAGAGTTATTTGTAAGCTTGTCCTGTGGCGCGGGCCAGCGCCTCTGTAGCGTCAGACTCCACCGGGGAGTATTGACGGCCTCAATGGTTTCCCCGCATCAACAAACAAATGGACTACAATTTTCTAATTTTGGTTCATTTCATTTATCACCAGAGACCACCAAATTACCAAACGGCCAACTGGCCCGGTTCTCTCGCCACTCCGTTTGCGAAATGGCTATTTAAACAAGGAAGGCCCTAAGCGCCCTCCAACGAGGGTCGTTTCGCTAATAAGTGTGCTCAGTCCCTTCGTTAACTGTTTCGCTTCCGCGCTACTGACTAATCATCGGCGCTTACCGCCCGCCGCCCACAGAGCGACAAACCTACAGACATGAAAAGTAGAATATATTTTTATCGGTCCCTGTTCTTTACCACAGCTGATACTGCTGTTTTGTGATGGTCAGGGCCAACCAATATGATCCGTTCTTAAATTATCATAGCGAACCCGAGGGAAAAGCTACATCTGTCTCGGAACTCGCGGTTAATTTAATCATAAGAAAATCGTAGGAAGTAAATCTAATTTCTCTACTAAGTCAAAGAGGGAGAAAGTACAAGATTGCAATTACACCAACAAACCTATGGCGAGTCCCGCCCGCTACGCACTGCGGAAATCCTTGAATGATCGAACAATCATAATTATAAAGCAAATATTTCCTGTACTGAACTGAAGCGGCAGAACATCGCCGAGCCCGACCGCTCACGTCCCCCTGACGCACACGCCGGCTGCCCGCGCGCTAATGCTTGTCGCTCGGCTGCGCTCGCTCCGCTCCACGCTCCGCTGAACTGCACTCTGGTTAGTTTTGTTCATTATAGTTGTTCGGACATCCAGCTCCATCTATGGAGGAGCGGCGTAAAAAGTTCGTGTCGTCATGT
>LUGF01021793.1:15673-33395 GCA_001625245.1 Calycopis cecrops | reverse complement strand
TCGATACCGGTCAAGCCTATCGATGGCGATCACTAGGAAATAAAGTTGCTTTAAGCAATCTTATTTAAAAAAATTAATTATAGGCCCCTAATTCATATTTTTTATAATTTTTAATAAGTTGGGCAAGGACAAATAGAGAATTGGGTGTAGGTTTGGTGTCAACGAACTCGTCTACATCTCACTAAAAATATAAACAATAAATATATACTAGGTAGGTACTCGATTGTAGGCACGATATCGCTCTCCTTTTGCCTGTAAAAGCCCTAGCCCTAATTCATATTTTTATTAAATAATTTGGGCAAGGACAAATAGAGTATTGGGTGTAGGTTTGGTGCCAATGAATTCGTCTGAACACACTAAAAATATAAACAATAAATATATACTAGGTAGGTACTAGACTGTTGGCACGATATCGCTCTCGTTTTGCCTGTAAAAGCCCTAGGCTAGGCTTTGTAAGAGCCTAGGGCTTTTACAGGAAAAAGGTCGGTATTATTTTTTACTTAATAAGATCAAATTTAAGGTAACAAAGATTGGCGAGAGGTTAGGATCTTCCCGGTCGTACCATGCCAATTTTGTCTCAGACCTTAAACTGTAGTTTAAAAGTTTAAAGCTCTTCATCCGCATATAATATACTTAGAAATTGAGGATCAAAACTTAGGCATCTTACTATTTTTAATGCGGACTGAGTATCGAATAGTAATATCTATATTATATAGGTTTTTTAGAATGTCGTGCCTAAAGAGTTTCTGCTTGACCCTATTAGGTACCCTGTGATAAACGGATAAGTATTGCTCGCTGGTGCGCAGTCCTGGGACTCCCACTCGCATTTAGGGTTTCAGGCGTTTTAATAGTCCAGAAGTGAATACCGCCACGTTGGTTGATTTTCTGGATTACACTCCGAATGATAAAGTTTCTTTCGTAAATAGCTCTTCGTGCTTACACAGAAATTCGTTTCAGGATTTCTTCCTTGTTAAATCAGCTCTACCATCTAACTTACAGCCTTCAGCTGCACCTTGGTCAGTTCTTACCATAAGACGACCGGAAAGTTCATTTCTATATTAGTAGATACGTGTCAGCCATTACTACCAACAACTACATGAATTAAATATATTTATTTATTTTACCTGATTTTAATTGTAGCTATCCCTTAAGAGGACCTACTGGAATGAGTAAAAGTTGTAAATTGCACAATATTACCCAAATCGCTAATCAATAACAGCCACTGGAAGTTCAATAACAAGGAAGCCCGCACAAGATAGCGCGCTCGCCTGTGACGGCAACTAATTGCCATGCGGGCACTTCTTGGGGAAAAATATCGACCGCCACCACCTGTTCGGTACAATGGGGTCCGCGCACCTGCCACAAGCGAGCGAGCCGCACGAGGGCACACACGCACGCCACCACGCCACCACCGCTGACCGTCGCGACGTCACAGCGGCCTGCGCCGATCGATACCGGTGAATCACGTTATGTAGCATGCACATCACGGCCGGACCGTCTCCGGCCTCCGGCGAAATGCTGGACACGATCCAACTGGGGGACTCCGAGTTCTACATCGACAACACCGTCCCCGAGTCCTCGCACACCGTGGAGATCGAGTACGTCTTCGAGCAGACTGCGGAGAAGCCGAAGAGGCAGGAGAACGACGACCTCACGAACCTGACATGGCTGCAGAACATCACGAACATCATGTCCGTGCCGGACTTTCCCATACCGCCGATGTCTCCGAACCCTGACGCGAAGAGCACTCAAAACACACGCCTGCAGAAGTTCAACCAGACCATAGCGAAGTGCCAGGCGGATTTTATGGAGAACAAAGAGGATTACCAGCGAGACAGCGAGAAGAAACCTCCTTACTCCTACAGTACTCTCATCTGCATGGCCATGAGGTACAATAATGACAAGATGACGCTGTCGGCCATATACTCGTGGATACGCGACAACTTCAAGTACTACAGAAACGCGGATCCCACTTGGCAGGTGAGTGATATTAGTAGCTGTCCACTCGACCGTTAAATCCGCATTTAGATAAGATAGCTGCTGATTAAATCTACGGAATAAGGGGAGAAAATCGGTGTACGGTTTACCTAGTTATACATTTGAACAAGCACGGTTTCGCCCACGCAAAATCAATTCTAAACTGTTTCTTTTTGTGTTACTTAAAACTTACATATTATTTATATTAATTTTCTTTTAAATCTTTATCGGTAGTTTTTGCGTAATAGAATAACAAACATACCGACTTTCGCATTAATATATTATTAGAATGAAAAAGGAAGTACGCTTTTTTATCTACTATCATTATTTTATAAATATCTTTTTAATCCTTATAAATATTGTAAATGCGATACTTTTTGAAATTTGTCTTTGTTAAGTTATCTACGCATCCACGAGTTCCACGACTAAACCGCTGAACAGTTCGTGAATTTTTTAATTGAGATAGATGTGATCCGTCAGTAGGTTAAATTGACATCATGTTTTTTTATATGAAGTGAGCGTAATCACGAAAATAATGTTAGCTATATTGGTACCTATAACATAATATATTAATATAATTAAATATGCTTCATGGAAATGAAACAGGGATATTTTAACAATCATATTACAATAGATTCTTTTGCAAGACATCATTAAGCAAGGGTAATGATTTGATTACCGTAAATGATGTATGTTTGCTTTTTTTTCACGCAAAAACTGCAGAAAGAATTTTAATTCCGATAAATAAATAGTTCTTCCGAGTTATACTTTACCCAGATAAGACATTGAGGGCACAGCCAGGCACAGCTAGTATTTTAAATAAGTAAAATATAGTAGAAATTATATACCTACGTGTATAAATTATATAAGTGGTAAACGTAAGCTAATGCTCGTTATGCCCGAGGTCGTGAGTTCGAATCCCTCCCGGTTATAATGGGAAGGACTCGAACCACTACGGCTACGCCAATCGGTCATCACAAGGTATAGCTTCCACTGCACCAGAGGAAATTCAGCGCCTATACTCGCAGTATAGCAAAACCGCACTGAAGCCACCATAATGTTCCATCACATGCGCCTGATGATGAAATTAACGTAGTAATTTAAATGCATGTTTTTTTTGTTTCCCTCATAGTAGAGGTTAGGTGCAGACGAGCAGTCGGGTTATTTTCACAACAACACTTACAACTTTGTAATACTAATACCGTTACTTGGTGTTACAATGTTACCATGTGTAACCACATGGCTAGGCTTATATTGAATAGAATATATAGATTTTTTATTTAGTACTTAAGGATTTTATGTTTAGAGCATACCTTAAAAAACTGAACCCTAAGAAAAGAAAAGATTACTTTGTTGTCCGTCTCTCTGTACGCCTCTCAAACAAATGTAAAGGATACATGATCCTCATTTCGTAATGAAAAAAAAGACTTTCCTTTTGCATTGAAAAATAGCAAGAAGTGGACATCCGAAAATTACTTTTATCACTGAAAAAATCTTGACATATTACCTACTACCTACACTACTTGTATTACTATAATATTTACTGTTTTTATATTTTATTGCGGGCAAAAGAGCAGACGTAGTCCTTTGACGAGTAACGCCAAATAACGGTTATGCGCCCTCATTCACCACACTAACACGCCAGCACGCCCGATTCCCTTGCAACAGCTCTATCTCTAACTAACCTTTTTACTTTATAGCTTTCAGCAAATTTTATTTTTCAAAATTACTCACAATATTTGAAATTACTTTCCAGAACTCCATACGACACAACTTGTCCCTGAACAAAGTATTCGTAAAAGAAGCTCGATCGAAACACGAACCTGGAAAAGGGGGATTTTGGAAACTGGATCTCGCACACCTCGAAGGCACCAAACGCATATCTAACAGACCGCACAAGAAGAGGAAGACCTCGGACACAAAACGAGAGCCGAAAATATCCGAAGACAAAATAGCAATATCAAATATTCCGCAAATAGAGAACACAGATTTACTACACGATATTGGTCAAGCAGTAACATTGCATTTGCCGGAATATAATCTTCAAGTTCTGCCTGACGTTGAGATGGAGGCGAACATTGGCGCTAATGTCATCGTCGAGCCAGTGGCGCCCCCATCTTCGTCCATAGTTGTCGAAGATGATTTGTCATCGCTGCTCCTAAATCCTACAGATTGGGACGATCTGCAATTAGACATGCTGGATAATTACTTAGATTCTTGTTTCAAGTAAGTAATTTGTGAAAATATCATACTAGTCTTTTTAAATAGTCACATAACTTTTGTAGAATATTAACGTTATTTTGTAAATATTTCATAGTTTTTAACGTCGTGGAACCTTTGTAAAAGAATGCGTTGGGATTCGGAATTAGGAGCTAGTTCTGCGAAACATTTATAAGTACCTAAGTAAGTAAATTATAAAAAAAATATGTTTGCAAAGCTTAGGTCAGTATGGTATTTGACGATATGCTTTTGAGCTTTTGGATATAGTTTATGAATTGGCAATTCAGTGATAGCCATTGTTTAATACCAGCTATAAGACCTTAAGTCACCTGTCGTTTACATTCATCCCTAAAACAGAAAACATATTTTATTCGAGAAAGTGTTAAGAATATTAATAAAATTTTGATGGGGACTACATTTTCGTGTGTTTATTAGGAGGATCTTCAAGATCAGAATAAACTCCAGGGTAAATGACAAGATTAATTTCAAGAATCATTAAGAAAAACGTTTGCTCAAAACCGAAATAAACTTTGAAAGTTTTATTAAATTTCATTTTAACGTTTTGAATTGTTACCTACAAATTAACTAAAAGTAATTTATAAATGTTCTTGTAACGTACTGTTAATCATTGTGTTTCTAAAAAGGCGTTTTTTTATAGCATTAACTTTATTAAATTTTGGGATCACCAAAATTAGTATCAATTAGAGATGAAACGAATAACCGGAAAACTATTCGATGATTGGACCAAGATGAAGACTGTCTGTAATCAAATCTTACAAGTTGATCCGCTTTCTGGTTACTGATTGAGACGAAATTTTGCATGCATGTTTAAATTGATTAACAATGCAAAATTATTATGAAATGTGATGGGGCCTTATTTAATAATGGAGACGAAAATAGGAAAGGTTGTGAGTGTAGAGGGTAAAATTTTTCGAGGAGTATATATGCCTGAAACGAGCGTTGTAAGTACGATATGACATAATATGTCAACATGTCATTGCCATTGTGTTTTGCTAGCACTTAGTTCCTAAAATTACCACTATAGCGCGTTACATTCGGCGAAAGTGCTGCCTCTATGCTTCATGCACTGTCCCTATTTAGATTGTGATGCCCCCTAGTCAAGTCTAGTGGGTGCTTAGCTGCCGGATATCCGGCTGTCCAAAAGAATGGCTGGGTATCTAGTATCCGTTTCGTCTCTAATATCAATAAAAGAGGTTGAATTTAATTATTATTATCGACCAGTATTTAAAAGAAACGAGCTCCAAAAGTAATAAGAAGACATATATTTAGATTTAATTTAGCTTTAAAAAATTGTAAAAGTGACTATTTTTACCAGCTCAGTATTAAACGAGTAATATGTAAATTAGAAGTTTTTACTGTGTGTTAGTAAAATAACTAGATTATGATTGCAATATTATTTTAACGTTAGATTAATATCTAAGCATGACATACAATGTCTGATAATTCTTAAAATATATTATATCAACAATATTTTTTTTCCAACACATAATATTACCTACATTAATTAAGGCCTAAATGAATGAATGTAACAAAATAAGCAAGAATAGTTGTGATTTTATAAATAAAAAGTATTTAATATGTAAGTGCCTAGAAATCAGTATTTCCGTCCAGTATTTCTAGTGCAATCAATGTACCTAGTTGTATTAGAATAGTAGATTGTAACTTTTGCTCAGCACAAAATATAATATATTTATACACCTTTTAATATAAGAATAGGTATTTAGGTATTCTATTATTCTTCTTATATACAATATTTAAATATTTGTGATCCGTCCAGTATTAATGAATGCGTAAACTGCATTTGTAATTTTTGCTCAGCACAAAATTAGATTTGCTCAGGAGAAATGTAAACATTTTGTAAATTGTATATGAAATTTAGAATTTCAATGTTGCTACCTTTCTTTAAATTTCAAAACATAATTTTTTTCGTAATTTAATGTTTATGTAGTTATGTGTACAAGGTAGGTATAATTTAAACTTAAAACGCATAAAATGTATAGATAACCTTTTATAAGCAAGCAAGAGTAGTTGTAAAATTAGAAAAAAAAACACACACACATTATATTCCTGTCCTGCAGGCAGGAAAAAGCTGTAACTAGTGAAATTGGTATACTTTCTGATAAATAAATTTGGTTTTTTTTAATTTGACGCTAAACTTGGCATTTATTTTGGTTTAACGCCAAAACCAATTAGTAGTTATGTGCTCTTATCGTCTATATGTTCATACAACACACATCATGTACCTACGGGATATAATTATAATTAAAAATAATAAATTAATTATGATTGTGATTATAATTTAAAATATTATCTGTCGTTGATTTTGCATTGCTGAGTCAGATATTTCAAACCTGACTGCTATGTTGGCTAGATTGTAGTGTGTTGCCATGTTCAGCCTTTTGAGTTACAAAAAAAATATTAAAAACACGAACATGTTTGTACTTCATTACGTATTTGCATATCGCTATTATTTAGCCTTTGGTTTAATTGCTTGTCCCCTATTCTAGTAATAAGCAATTAAATTAAAATTTTAGGTAGTAGGTACTTAGATCTAGGATGTTATCTAGTCAGAAAATAAGTTAAACCATAATTTTGTTTAAGCTTAGAACCATAGAAAAAACGCTACAATAATACATTTTATTGACATTTTTGATGTATTTTTCATGCTTGACTGGGAGTGATATCAACTGCCTTTGCAAATTATTCTGTTTGATTTAGCTATTGAAGCTGTATACACACCTACAATCACGACAAATTGTTGTGGGTGCATGTTTAATGCTGTCGGGCTTTTTTGAATTGATTAAAAGAAAGAAAGAAGACTCTAGCTTTTAGTTTTCACAATATGTCCTATTTTTAAACACTAGGCATTCAACCGCAGCGTTATTTCATATAGATTAAAGTTCAATTTATCTAATAAAGTCGTTTTATATGACAACGTATTTGTAATAAAATATTGTGACATGTAGTATTAGTTCGTAAGCAATATTGTATTTATAACTCGTACAACATGCACTGATGACGTTATAGTCGGTGAAGTGACTCACTCTCCATCTGTTTATTATGCGCGAGTATGCGGGCAAGCTATTTTCCGTGCAGTATCAAAGTAGTTCGTATGAGTTGTACCAATCTAACATAATCTTAATGTAAAACTTATAGATGGGTAGACATTTTTTGACAAATAACCTAAATTAAATTTAAGTTAACACAGTGATACCGCCACCCGGTCAACAGAAGTACATAAGACCCCAGAATCGTAGCAAGTACGTAACAAAAGTAGCTACTGCTTGCTTTTACCCGTGCTTACAGGGGGTCTGGTCTGCTATACAGCAGCTTAAATGGCCTACAGCATCAAAATCAAGGTGCCTAAATCAAGGGGATACGAATAGAATTAACTACAAGCCCTGTGTTAGCTGAATTCGGCACTGTAGCTACCACCAATTTACTTCTTTTCTCTCTACCCATCTGTACGTCCTAAAGGTTGTTTCCGAAATTGTCTTAAATTGTGTAGAACGTAATATTTGTAGAAGTGACCTTAAATACAATAATAAAAAGTTTATTATTAGTTTCATTTATATATTATATATTAATCATAAATGCACATCTACACCTATCTATATAATTTTAAGGCACATCAATAAAATGTTTGAATATTTACAAACTAAATAAATAAATGGCACTTGGAATAGGAAAAACTTAACCATATGGCGCCATTGATTAAATTGAAAATTACTCCAAATATTCCTATTTATTCCTTTGTACCTTTTTTCGTCCTATACAAGATTAATAAAATATACTCGTTTTCAACAAATCTCTTGTATAAAATTTTGAACAGCGACATATAAGTACTCCTAATATACAATAAAACCATCTTTTCTATGCTAGATGTCGCTGTTTAGGATGGTTACCGTCGTCGACATATCCGATAGGGAGCCTCAATGAGGGCTGGTAGAATCCTGGAGGTTTCAGTTTGTATACAGTCCCTTTAGACCATTTGATCCTACCCACAATAGTAGTATGTAAACATAATATTTAAAAAAAGTTTAATCATGTTCACTTATTTATAGCCTCTTATTTCGTACAAACGAATATGGCGGTAACCAATAAAACTTTCGCAAGCACATAAGTAACCCTGCTACTTAATCGGAGTTCTAACAAATAAATAACTTCCTACTTAATCTAATACAAAGTAAAATATTTATTATATCCAACACTTGTCTGCTTTCAGTAGTAAAGGGTTTATATTATTGCAATATAAATTTCTATATTTTATTTCATTATTTTTAATAACATCTTCAAAAAATATACTTGCCATTAATGCTATAGCTGCATTAATATTTGCACTTGGCAATGTTGGCAACACTGATCCATCAACAACATACAAATTGTCTATGCCTAATACTCTGAAGGAAGTATCAACTACTGTTTCTTTTGAATGTGGTGTTCCCATAGAACATGTTCCTATAGGATGATATGATGTTAATGTTAAATATCTACTATAACATTCTAAATATGCATCTGAGAAAAAAATATACTCCTCACAACCGGGAAATGGAATAGTATTCAAGTGAGCTCCTATTGCTTGCATTGATTTACTTTCAACTATTTTTTTTACAAGTTTCAATCCCTCTCTTAAAGTTTTAACATCATGTTGGTCTGATAAATATTTAGGATTTATTAATGGAGGTACCTCTGGGTTTTTACTTTTAATTTTGACTTCCCCTTTACTTCTGGGATGTAAAATTAAAGGCAAAATGGTTGCTGTGTGCTTATCAAATAACTTACTATAATATGTGTACCATGTTTTGTCCGTTATCCCTAATGTTTTTCTTAAATGGCTACCCCGATCTGCAGATATACCTACAGGTAACACCATAAACTGTATGTCAGGTGTTGATGTGTTTTTTGTAGATAAAAACCCCACAGCTTCACATCCAGGTGTGGTAAAAGGGCCATCACCATTGATATAATATTTTAAAATGCTTATGGGGTTCATTATGCTCCACATTGAGATTATTTGTGGAGTATCAAATAAAATTAGGTCTAATCCTGTACCAATATGGTCCTGTAAGTTCTTACCAACTGGAAGATTCTTTACTACACTGACATTAAGTGCATTTAATAAATCAGCAGGACCAATTCCAGAAAGTTGTAGAAGTTTTGGAGAATTAAATGTTCCAGCTGCAACAATTACTCCATTTTTGGCATACAATTTTTTGCCACTGACTTGCACTCCAAGGCAAAGTTCATCTTTCATTAAAAGACGTTCAACCATTATGTTTGTCTTTATGTGATTGGGTAACACATTGTCAGATGTAGTCCATCTTTTGCCTCTTTTCTGTGTTAATTTTGGTATCATGAAGCCTTCATCAAATTCTTTTATTTCAGTATATCCTAATTCTTTGGCAGCATCTAATACAGATTCACTAAATTTACTTTGATATTGAATTTTATCTAAATGGAATATTCTAGCCTCTATGTAATCCAGTCGACTTTCTATGTATTCTGTGGTATATTTACCATGAAACCAATCTTTGTAGTGTGATATGTTTCCTCTTACGTGAACCATGTTGTTTAATTTTGCAGATCCACCAATAATTTTGCCTTGAGTTTGTTTACATTTCTAAAAGTGAAAAAAATTACATTCTTAGTATAGTTAACTCACCATGTAAATATGTAATGGTAATGATGATATATAATAAATATGTAATACATGCATTGTATCAGTAGTAATAGTGGTCTTACTTGTGACAGGCATGGCTTTGGCCATTAGAGCATTCCAGTCGCATCTGACCAGCACAAATAGGAAAGTATCTCTGAATCATGTAAAGGTGCGAGTGCAATGGCTGTACAGTCATATTTTGTAGGTTCTGTGAATTTGGTAATAGGTTTTCCCCACGAGAAAAAAAACCAATAGGTTGGCCCATTTAGGAAATAATCTTGTTTTGTATTTTTCTTTGTTTTGACTTTACATATTACATTAGACATTTTTAAAAGTAAGCTAAAAAATTTAATTTGATAAAAAAAATTCACAAGCTTTATTATTTACATCACTTAAAGAGAACTAAAATATTTTAGGGCTTCCACTAAATAAGTTGATCAATTAATATTAGAAATTTAACAGCGTACCTGGTCTTTCATAGCGTAACAAGCATGTTTTTGCGGTACAGTCTCATATAGCCAATCATACGGAGATCCATGAAGCAGTGGCCCAAATGCAGGTATATCATGGAATGAATGGCTACTCCCGCCTGCTTCTAGTACTATGAACGAATAATTCGTTTCTGTTGCAAGTCTGTGAGCTATCAATGAGCCCGCGGTGCCGGATCCAACTAGAAAGAATTACTTTTGACTCAGAAGTGAAAGAAAATAAAAAGAAAACTTTTTAAAGTTATATTTAATAGTACTTATAAAGAAATGATATATTCACCAATAATATAATCATAATTCGTTTTTAATTCAGTAGTGACTAGATTTGTAATAAAGTAGCTGTTGTAATATAAATACGTGAAAAGTGAAAATGAATTAATACAAAAGCTAAATATTAAAAACTCTATAAAGTGCACAGGGGACATATTTATTACGATATTTTCTCTTAATGTTATATAAACATAACATTTTTAGATTAGGAAAGATCATTTAATTTAAATAGGTTATGTTTACATTCTAGTATCGACAAATATTTCAAACTTCAAAATCAAATTTATTTTTGACAAATGACATCTTTATTTTTTTGGTTTATAGTTTATTCAATCTATGTTTATACAGGCTCATTACAATAGTATATAATTTCCTAGACACATTTTCTTTAATTTCCTACTACTTTCTATTCATAGCTGCATATATCAGTCTTATTTATTACGTGTTAATAATTTTCAATATATTAACTACTGACATCTATCAGCTATATAGAACGGGCGATATTCTAGGTGCTGTTAAGTAATCGTAATTACAAATAGCAATTATTATGTTTGCGCCTTGCGGACACTTTGGGCTTCGGCCTCTTCAGGATAATACACATCTCTACTCAATAGTATATAACTAACTTACAATACCAAGTCCCAAGGATGTAAAAAAGATTTTTTAACGTCCTTGCCTTGTCCGAGAAAAATCACATCTTGTAGTAAAATGGTGTTTGGATTTGATCCTTGTGCATCTAAGATATGAAAATTTAAGAAAATTGCGGGTTTTGATGTTCTATTTTAGTAGTATTACTATTTACTAGAAAAGTAAAACAAAACAACAAACAATTATATTAAATATTTAATTGTAAATGTGCATAAAATTTATAAATAATTTGTCTTATATTTAAATATTTAGGATTTGTGGTTCTAGTCTTAATCTATCAATGGTTTCTTGTGGCATGCAATAAGTAGGGTTCACTTTTTTAATACTAGAATTTCCAAGTAATGATAGCCCTGCCAATCCAAATAATGTGTGGAATGGGTCTGTTATGTCACCAGGTCTATCACTAAAACCACCAGTTTCAGCATCTTGGCATGCTAAAATAAATTCTTCTAGATTTTTCTTGTCCACCCAATGTATTCTGTTTAGCATAGATAAGGAAGACATCACCCACCTGAAATAATAAATAGAAATATTGTTATGGTTAATAAGTTTCTAATGACCCATTGTCCAATGGTCCCCACAAATGGGTTGAAGAAGGACAATGTATATCTAGATACCATAGATATGATAGGCTGATGGTCATCCAATGGCTTTAATTGTCGGTTTTCCACTCATGTCATAAGAAATAAAAGTTGACCCTTTTAGCTCTTCTAGATTTTATACAATGTAGATCTACATTTTGAGATCTCAGGAATCCAATCCAATAATTTACAGAACAAAAAAAATATAATAAATGTGAATATATGTATATAAACATTGAAGTCACTCAGAAAAAGGTTGTTATAGATTCATCACAACTCAAAACATGGATATCTAGCGAAAACTCAATATCCGAAAATAGAACCATTTAAATAATTACAAATTTTGGGGACAAGTTAGCCTAATAAAAGTTGATATGTATGATTCACACCAAGATATATCTAATGATGGATTACTAAGTAATAATAATAAAATTCATTATTATCACTTACCAAGAATAACATAAATCGGGCAGCTTTTCTGGTCGTCCATTTAGTCCACCGCTAGGTAATTGTCGCTCGCACAACCACCATGCCAATTCATCCGCCTTTAATGCATCCATACGTTTACATATTGACAATGTGCCAACACAACAGTAGATTAGACCTAAAATGAGGTTAATCTACTGATTATTTTGAATACTAATTATAGCCTTTATTTTAGTTAGAGCTGATACCCCTTTGTAGATAGATTTTTTATTCACTACAATAATGTATAACTGCAATGGAGCTGAATCAGGCCACCAGGAATGTGGTAGTTGCTTTTTCTCATGTGGCAAGCAGTGACATAATTTAATTATAATAAAATAATAATAAGTAATTAATCACGTCATATTATTGTTATGTATTTTAAGGTAAACGAGTTAAAGCTTTCAGGTGAAAACTGACACCCAAAAACATCTTCATAGAGGTATGAGTGAGTTTGTGTTGGCCTGATTCAGCTACAATGCATCAATGGCACTGCCTCTTGTTATATGTTTATAAATTCATCATCAAGTTCTATAATAATTGGCATTTTAAAATAAATTATATAAATTGAAATGTAATTTAAATACCTGCATGACTCTCGGAGCCTGGTTTGGACCCAAAGCCCCCATCAAAATTCATGCAACTGAGAACAAATTCAATTGCCTTGTTTACATTAATAGCATCCATCCGATGAAGAAGTGACAGACACATCACAGCACAAAATGAAAACCGTGTGTCCACTTCACCCCATTTGTCACCTGTTTGTTCCAGAAGAAATATATGTTGTAATTAAATAAAATAAATAGCAGAACATTAAATTGGTATTTGTTTTATTTAAAATCACCATTTAGATGATGCTGAGGTATGCTGCTGTCATAAATCTGGGGACCTTAGAATAGGCAGTTGATAGCACCAAGTTAGTTAGTCTAGTTCTGAGCCGACTGCTCGTTTGCATTATGACTACCAATATCAAAAATCTTCAAAAATTGTGTTATATAATACTTGAATGCTCCCTATGAGACACTATACTTATAACCACATTCAGTAGTGCTTAAATTAATTTTATTGTAATGTATCAAAAAGAAAATAAACACAGCTATAATAATTACAAAATAGTTAAGTAGACTTCGGTATATTATATCTGCTTAACCTGGGTAAAGAATAAACAGTTTTTTACTTATGAGTCTTACCATAAAAACTACCATCTTCTTGTTGCAATGATGACACAAATCTCACTACACCCCCAACATCAATGGCATCCAATCTGTCATACATTGCTAGAACCTGTAATTGAATATTTATCAATGATTATATTATATAAGAAAAATTGGTAAATCTATACTAATTTTATAAGCTTGAAGAGTTTCTTTGTTTGGTTTAACACATTAAGTGTCAGATAGAAGTTTATAAGAGGAAGGTTATAGACTAAATTTAACATCAATCATGGAGAATGTTGGTTATATGGGTTTAACCGCCTGACACTGCTAGTGTGAAATATAAATATAATATAATATGTGAAATACTATAAAATGTAGCTATGATGCAAACAAGAAACTTATTGTTTGCTTTATTTTTTATATTTCCAATGGTTTATGATAATATTACAAACTGACAATAATAACAAATAATCTATTTTACCTGTATTGCACTTAATGTATAAAGCATGTGTGGGTCATGGCCATTACTAGCAGATATTCCTCCAGATTCTTTGTCCTGACATGATGTGATGAAATTAATTATATCTTCCTTGGGCATTCTAAAAAGTATTTTATCATTATATTTCTAATGTAGAACTGATAATTTGTTTAACAGCATTTGAAGTACATACCTTGACGACTCGTTCATTAATTCCATGGCAGTAAGAGTCCAATAAATTCCAGACATTCGGAGATATTCCGTCATACAATATTCATAATCATCTTTGTTTAACCCATAACCAGCTAAGTAATCAGAATGTAGTTGAAGAAGTAGCGATTTGGGTCGGTCATTGGAGAGGACCACATCTTTGGTTTTAAAGGACATTTCTGATATACAATCTTAAGGCTATAAAAATAAATAGAAATAAATAAAAAATAATTTTATTATTAATAAATCACAAAAGAAACCTCAATTTGGATAATTCGTAAGTCTATGTCAAACGTCAAAACAAATTAACAGACGTCAAAATGACTTTATTCTTTTTCTTGCTGATTACAAGTTGTCTTAATATTTGCCAGTGTTACAATAGTACGTTCTAAAATATTAATCGGTCCTAAGGCAGATAAGCATTTGACATTTGCTACAAACTATACGTATTGTGTATTCTAACATTAGTAAGGCTTTAGGCTTTATTATTATGGAAAATAAATATTTGTTTGATTTAATAAGTATCTTTAATAAACTTGAATATCTTTGATAATTATTGGATCTTTGAGGCTGACGTAAGTCCTGATATTCACAGTATAACCTGGATATAATATAAACTAAATTTTGTGTTTGTAAACTCAATTTTAGACAATACGAAATTTAAAAATCAATAAGTTGTTTTTGATTTTCTTTTACTTTCTGACTACGCGTTAAAGCTAGTGTACATTTCAGCCACTAGTTGCCGTCTCTGTTTTTTGATCACTCAGGGGAACACATTTACACGCCGTCACTGGCCGTGACTCCTGGGGTCGTCTGGTGTGTAAAACGCAGTGCCGCCTTTGGTGAGGTACCACCGAGTTGATACTCATTAGGACTCCGCTACAAGTGGTTATTCTCCTAAGGGACCGACTCCACCTCCACGAAGGGATAGTCTCGTACCATAGACAACCGGCAAGGGCAGTGGTGACAATTAACATGGCACTGATAAGCAGATCATATTGCGGCAGGGCTCGTAGGTTCGAATCCCGCCTACGTCATTAATGTTTATCTATGTACTATGTATTTCTATGATAAAAATGAAGTTTATAATATTTATTTTAAATTTTTATAAAATATTATGCCTACTAACTACTTAATTTTGTAAAAATATTAAATATATTTTCATTTTATAGTGCATGTATCAAAAGTATATACAATACTGTATATAGAGCTAGGCTAACGTATTGGGTAAAGTCATATGGACTTTACCTACATAATGCGATATATTATAATATAATTATACTAGAACAACTCCACTAACTTCGAGGCAGTGTAACGGTGTAGATTCCTTTGCCTCGTGCACGAAAGCGGCTTCTCATATCTGTTAGTATCTTTTTCTCTCTTAGTCCCATCTTATAAGACGGGTACAAAGAGCAGGCCTTTGCTTTTATTGGCTTTGCCCCTCATGATCTGCGTCTTCCAGTACCACGGAGGGAGGAGTGACAGATTACGGTTCTTCATCGAATTCCACCCGAACATAGATATGGTCAGTAAAAATATAATGATAGTACCTAAGTACTTAAGTAACTAATATAACCAGTGTTGATAAAACATTACATATACTACTGGACCCGCGAAGATCGATATTCGATCTAAGTGAAACTTTTTTGTAATTCAAAACTAAATATCATATGACATATTGTTATGACATTGTAACTAAGATAAACAATTTATATTTTTTTTTTTTTTTTATGATTTAAGAGGGCAAACGAGCAGCCGGAGCCATTTTCATGACTACCGACGCCCACAAACATCCGCACAGAGGCTATACAGATGCGCTGCCCTTCTTTCTCCTCCCACCTCCATGGGCCACCGGCTACTTACACACCGCACGAAACGCGACAGAACAGCTGTCACTTTACGCCAGTCTCGTGTAAGCGAGAGGTACCTCCCCGGTCGTGCCGGCCCAATTCGACTGCATGCAAGCATGCAGTGTGGCACTACCTCTTACCGAACTTATATAGAACTAGCTGCGCCCCGCGGTTTCACCCGCGTAACTTTCGATCCCGTGGGAATATCGGGATGAAAAATAGATGTTGGCCGATTCTCAGACCTACTCAATATGCTCACAAAATTTCATGAGAATCGGTGAAGCCGTTTCGGAGGAGTATGGCAACGAAAACTGTGACACGAGAATTTTATATATTAGATTTTCAGCATTTGCAAAAGACACATAGAAACGTCATCAATAATTACGTGTATAATACCTATCTTACCTACCTAAGTACTTATGTTAGTAATTTTTATTGTTATTAATCATCCTAGACCTGGCATACATAAAACATTTACGCCTCAACTCCAGAAGGTCATATTCCATTTACATGGACTTTACACCAGAATAACATACAGGCTTCAATTTGCAAAGTTTTTGTGTAATTTAACAAGATGCCTAAATAGTTAATTAAAAATAACTTACCCGTAATGTACAGCTACTAATCCTTTAAGTACCAGCTGTTAAAATGGCAAATCGGGTGTGCAGGTGTGCAAGCCACTAACGTCAACAATTGTAAAAAAAATCCATGTTCATAAATCAAAAACGTCACAAATAGCAAAAAACGGATATCCAGGTACACAATCCGAAGTCGCCACAAATGCAAAATAACAAGAGTCCATATAAACAAGCCGGGAAGTCGTCGTTGGAAAGTAGCGTCGTATCACTCGTAACTCAAGATAGGTAAAAAACAGTGCGTCTGATCACTAATAACCGATCACTCCAAAACATTAGCTCAGACTGTTTCTTAGTTGACTCGTAAATACTCATATTTTATGTTATTGAAATTCATAAACCTAATACATAAAAAACCGGCCAAGTGCGAGTCGGACTCGCACACCAAGGGTTCCGTAGGAACGGGAGGTATGAGCAAAAGTAATAGACGTTGAGAAAATTACACTTCCCTGCGACAAGTTGACAAACTTATATATGCGGGTGCTTGTATACATTTAGTATGAAACGAACTACATGCATAAGTTGGTAATGATATTACCAGTGATATAAATTTTATTTACCAATTTTTTGATTTATTCCAATATGTATACTGTAAGGTCTTACTTCTTGCCAAATTTCAGAATTCTAGCTCAATGGGAAGTACCCTATAGATTTTCGAAAAAGTGCGTTTTCATACAAAATTTGTGCATAAATTGCTATAACTTTTTATTGCGTTAACTTATAAGTGTGAATTTCTCAAGACATCAAGACGTAACTGACCTCCGTATTTGACAAAAATTTCAGCTTAATCCCTTCACGCGTTTTAGAGAAAAAGGCCTTGACAGACGTACAGACAGACGGACAACAAAGCGATCGTATAAGGGTTCCGTTTTTTCTCTTTGAGATACGGAACCCTAAAAGGAACCGAAAAGTTATATTCCCACACTTTGTTTAAAAACTATGAAACATACTATAATAAACTCGCCATTGTGCTTTCGCGTGCATTCATTTAACTTACTGTTTCAAAGCCGCACTCACTTTTTTTTGCAAGCTTATTTATGAACGTTGTGAAGCGAGACCTGGC
>LUGF01021793.1:0-10032 GCA_001625245.1 Calycopis cecrops | reverse complement strand
CGCACAGGGCTACCCAAACTGGACAGGCTTGGGGGAGCGGCCAGACAAAGAACAGCACTGCACCCGTCCCTCTGAATCAGCTGATGTCGGCGTGGAAAGGACAACTGGCCAAAATCTGTGGAGTGTTCCTTTGGAATATTGAGGACAGGGGTCAGGATGGGAACCTGACTCAATTGTAAGGTTCCGACGACCAAATCATGTAAGTATGATAAGATTGATAAGTAGGTTCCCTATTCAATATATTGTGTATCTACCTACAATAATCTATAACTGTTATCAAAATATTACTTCTACTAGAGGTTGAAAAGCTCAGACTAAGGCCTTAGCATTCTGTGTAAGAAAATAATTTTACTACTTGTAGTCCGGTCAATTTAGACATAAAAAAGAAGTGAAATAACAAAAATTCCCGGAAAGCCAAATTTTGGTGGAGACTGGACTGGAGTAATTTTAAGATCTACAACTTTGGTTTAAAGTTTTTTTTGATAAAACTTACCGTTTACAAGCAAAATCCAAAAACCCTCAAATTTTGACCTTTAACCTCGAATAACTTTTTAAGCACACATAGGATCGATGGGGACTTTTAAAACTTGATTTGTAATGGCAAACTATAGGTCTCCACCAAAATTTGGGTTTCCGGGAATTTTTGTTATTTCAAATGTCTATATTGACCGGACTATTGAAATAGTTTTGGCGTTTTCTACAACGAACTAATAATAACCACTTGAAATATCTCAAACAGTTCGTGTAACGAATTCCCAAGTATCTAAGGACTTATAGGCTTTGTGGATATTTGGAACGAACGAATTGTCTTGGAGTAGCGACCCTTGGAATAACTTGACAAGATTAAAGGCTGTTTATCATTCTGGGTGACAAAAATGCTTGATCATTCTACAAGTATACGTAATGCAGGATGTTATTTATAGTCTGCGCCCCGCGGCTTCACCCGCGTAAATTACGATCCAGTAGAAAATACAAAATCATCACATGGTGTCCTATAGGAACATTTTTTAGAGATAAAAACTATCCTATGTGTTAATAAAAGTCACTCTCTAAGTGTGTGCCAAATTTAATGAAAATCGGTTCAGCAGTTTTTGCGTGAAGAAGTAACAAAGAAACAAACAAACAAATAAACGAACATGCACACTTTCGCATATATAATACTAGCTTCCGCCCGCGGCTTCGGCCGCGTGTATTTCGGACTTTAAAAATCCCTATATTTTTTAACTTATTATGTTATTATGATATGAAAGCTATATTACTGTAAAGTTTCATGAAAATCCGTTTAGTAGTTTTTGTGTGAAAGAGTAACAAACATTCTCACAAACTTTCGCTTTTATAATAGGTATTAGTAGGATTAGTAGGATAGTAGGATAATAATAATAGTAGGTACCTATAAGGTATATAATGCTCAATAGTTTGATAATCAAAGCCCAATTATGACCTCTCTTATAATTGGGTTCTTCTTGTCTTTATGTACAGTCACGAGCAATAATATGTATACACTTTAGAACTCTGTCACGATAACTTTCTTTGACAAGTCAAAGCAATAATATGGAATTTCACAAATATAAATTATGACAAGGTACTAAAGTGTATATATATTATTGCCCGTGACTGTACGTTTTGTGAATTTTGTGTATCATATATGTTTATGTATGTGACTGTCTGTATTTCTTTACGTGTAACTGCTTGATGATCTCACCAAATGGCTCCAATGGAAGATCAGTGATGATTTAAAATCACAAACTCTGAGTTGGGACCAATTTGTGACACCTTTAATAAGCAAATATTACTTACTTGTAAGCTAGTTATAATGTGGGTAATGTTTTGTGTATCACAAATAAATGAATCACAATTCTTAATTCTTTAATTACCAAACTTTTGAGCATATAGGTACCTGATATCTGTATTATGATCAGTGTTGATCAATCCAAATCATCCTCTCTTATTCTCTGTCTGTCTAATCTTTTTGAATATAAAATGTCGCAAGGTTTTCCCGAAGTAATCTTCGAAACTGCAGCACCGTTTTAGTGAAATTTTACACAGATATGTTATCTTTTTTGACTTAAGTCTTAAATTATAGGCCATATAATTTATTTCTTTTAATAACCCCAATATTTTAGGTTTATGGCAATCAGTCGAACCACAATTCGTTTTTATTAAATTAAAATAGCGACTAAAGTATATTACATGTCTTTAACCTAAACTGCCAAGATTACAGGCCGCAGTAAGTTAAGCTGCTCTACTGTAATAATAATACGGATAAGTCCTAAAATTTAAATTGAGATGATAATTTATTCAATGTAATCTTGAACTGTTTTCTTAAAATCTTCTTTAAATCTCCTTCCATAGACGACGTGGCCCTTTCATAAAGCTAGGGATTATAAAGATATTTTGTTGTACAAATATTGAGATTTTGTTCTTAAAATAAATGGAGATTACACTTTAATAATTACAGGATCAATCTTGTATCAATTTTATAAAATAACATGAAAACAACATAAAAAGTCAATTAAGGGTTAATACTGGCAGAAAAAGTTAAAATGATTCTTAAAATATTCTTTTACCAGTTTTTGTAGCAGCCATATTGATTATTGTATAATTTAGTTAAATATAAAAATAATGTCTGTGTTATTTAAGTTTGACCCAACTGTGTCATAAGAGTTGTTACTTATATACTTAGGTCATGTGCAAAATTTTTTTGAAAGTTTTGGCTATCGTAATTTGTACTTTTTATGCAGCATGACGGGCTAATATTTGCTTGGGTCAGTATTTGCATGATTTTTTCAAAAAGCTAAGAATCATTACTGGGCACATAATATGAAGTTGCGGCTGCAGTGTGTACTTCACATGTCCAGTGTGTCCAGTGAATGGATTGAGCAATAGAATTGAAAGTATCTGCTCATTTATTTGGTTATGTGGATATCCAGTGCTAAAAAACGTGTCTGCTTGTGAACGCGCGTAGGCAGTTTTACTTCTTATATGTAGCAAATCCTACTAATATTATAAATGCGTAAATAAAATACTAAAAATATAAATAAAAAATTATTTAAACGTATTAAACGTACGTCTGGGTAATGCGTAGTACGTATTGAGGATCAGGAATGCTTCCTAGCTACCAGAGCCCATGATTTTTTGCGAACAGATATGGGACAACTAATTGTGGGCGACCTATAGCATTTGCAGAGATAATATAGTAAATAAATGATAAAAAAAAAATATTTTAAAAGTTTACACACAAAGATTATGCGAAAGTTTGTATGTTTGCTTGTTACTCCTTCACGCAAAAACTGCTGAACCGATTTTCATGAAATTTGGCGCACACATAGAGAGTAACAAGTAAAAAAAGTTTTTATCCCGAAACATGTTCCTATGGGATGCCCAGGGATGATTTTTTATTTTCCACGGGATCGATATTTACGCAGGGGAAACCGCGGGGCGCAGCTAGTTTGTCATATAAATGATATACTTATTTCTTATCTGTTGGTGTTTGGTGTCAGTGTGTGCGTACATATTCACTCCATATTTTTTACAAACGCCCCAAAGAGGCGGAGGCGGAGACAATAAAAACATAATCAAAATGAATGCAAAGTAGTGACAGGGAGTTTTACTCGGCCTAATCAATCACAGCTAAACGTCGTCGAATACGCACTCCATTTACAATCAAGATTAATCAAGATAAAGTAGTTCTTAGTACCGGCTGCAGCTGCGACTGTTCAAATTGCTTTGATGGTGACTGATACGATCGTCAATCAATCATCGGAATCTATATTTATAATAATTTAAATTAAAATCATCTTGATCTAAATTAATTCTAATCTACATAAACATTAAATTAAATGTATGTACATAAATGTGTGCGCAAACAAAACTCCCCGTTTCTTCAGTCTATTTTTTTTAATGTTTTTTAAATGACGCAGGCATTTTGCGCACTGCGACCGACTCTGGAGGAACCCGAAGCACGATTTTAATACGAATCTTATAAAAAAATAAATACATTTACGAACTAGTCGGAGTTGCAGAGTCGCCGCTGCGTGAAACAAGTTCCTCATCAAGTTTTTATTTTGGATCTATGGTGCTCCCACACTGCTGTTAGAAAATGTTTACAAACATTTTGTAACACTAAAACAATTACTAACAAATGTTAGAAAATGTTAAATTTTGTTAGAAAATGTTAGATGTTATAAGTGCTCCTACACTGGCGAAAAATGTTTACTAACATTTTATAACGTTTACTAACATTTGTTTACAAACATTTGATCACAAATGTTAAAAAATGTTTTCATGTTAGACAATGTTAGAAAACATTTTTGAACAAAATAACATTTAATAACAAAATAAAACATGTTACATTTTGCTTGTAAACATTTTATACAGGTAACAGGTAACAGGTAGCTATTCCAATGAGCAAATCTTCTTCCATTTTCGTGTAGCTACCTTGGAACTCAGAACCAAACTGCGAGACAAAAATGTTATAAAATGTTAGTAAACATTTTCCGCCAGTGTAGGAGCACATCTAACATTTTCTAACAAAATTTAACAATTTCTAACATTTGTTAGTAATTGTTACAAAATGTTTGTAAACATTTTCTAACAGCAGTGTGGGAGCACCATTTTGTTATTAAATGTTATTTTGTTCAAAAATGTTTTCTAACATTGTCTAACATGAAAACATTTTTTAACATTTGTGATCAAATGTTTGTAAACAAATGTTTACTAACGTTAGTAAACATTTTGTAACAGCAGTGTGGGAGCACCATTACTCGAAAGACGCCCAGAGCTCATATCTGCATTTTATGTTGGTTAATGGCTCTGTGCAGTCTCAGCCCACGCACTCCGGGTTTAGTTAAATTGTTTTAATAAATTTCTGAAAGTTTTTTGTCTCATGGGAGCCATTTTGTTTTATGTCCAACGTAAAACGGTCAAAGGTGAGTGAGGTGTATAAATCAAAATAAATCTTATATTTTGCTATAAACTAAGATTTTTATTTTATTGTCTGGCAAAGTAGAAGATACTTTACCAGACAATAAAATAAAAAATTCCATTAATATTAGAACTGAAAATTTATGCGTGATGTTGATGTGGAGCGAGAGAGAGTGCTAACGTCCCGCTCTGGTGACTGGGTGACAATGAATGGGATATATTTTATTTTAATAACTACCTTCATTTATTTTGGGTTCCTTATTATAAAAGAAAAAAGTTGTAAGATTGTCATAGGTAGGAATATCGTTGTCATGCACGCACTTACGTTGATACGGAATCTAGATATCTAGAATATAGACAGGAAATCAGATTTATCTAGGTAATTAGTTTGATATATATATTTTTCGTATACTTCTTATTTTATTTAAAAAAATAGTTATTTTATTATTATATATTATATAGCAAAATAGTTTTACGGCAAAAATCCATATAATATGTATATATATATTTATAATCATAATAAAATCTCCTAAAAATAGATCGCATTATGAACACGACCTTACATTTAATATATCTCAATGAACATATCTGCCGGCACCGCGTCAAAGTTTAACTGCTAGTTGCTGGTAACGAGTGAAGTGGGCGCGCGAGTGTGTGTGTGACTCTCCGCAATAAGGTATGTTTGTTATATTGGTATACACGCCATTGATGTTTATATAATCTAGATATAACAAGTGGACATTTCTGCAATCTGTAGGCGTTAGGCATGGAAGAATTTTACGTTTGCGTCAGGAAACATGCTAGCATGCTATAAGTCTTCACTTTCCTTTTCTCGTGCTTGTTACAATGTTATATAGGCTTCTAATTAGTTAAATTTTCAGAGTACCATAAATATTTGCCTAATAGATATTTATAAATAATACAATATAAGAGTTAATAGAAATTACATTGAATCATTGAATAACATAAAAATAAAATAAAGTTATGATTAAATATTTAAATGATCTAATTGGTTATAATAAAATCGTATTAATTTATTTTGAAACTGACTGAACGATGGGTGGAAGATGTCTAAGTCGATTATAGAGTTACATGCGCTGTTGTAAATATTGCACATTCTTGTGGTTGGAGCAAAGGTTCCCAAGTTTGTCCTAGATGCGGGACCACATAGTGGCTTAGCAATTGGCCGGCGAGGTAGGTTGTATGGAACTGTCAAAGAGAAGTAATGGAGCAATTCGCAGCAAGAGGTTCTGCCATTCACAATTTTGTGTAGCATGAGAAGATCGTGCACTGTTCGTCTTACTTTTAGAGTTGGTAAACTGAAGAATATAAGTCGCTGTTGGTAGGAACTTCTGTGTGTAATACCACTACAGGTGTAAGCTAGATGTCGAGTGAAGGACCTTTGGATACTTTCAAGGCGCTGTGAATGCACTGCATGACATGGGTTCCACACTGAGCTTGCGTACTCTAAGTACACTACGTTATACATTAAAAATAAAAATTGTTCAATCTAATCGAAATCAAAATAAGTAAAACAATGATAATAATAGGTCCAGTAGTTTTCTCGTGCGACGAACGGCCGGTCGTACGCAATAAAAAAAATTAATCCGACCTATTCCATGTTAAATAAATATCAGTAATAGATACTGTGACGTTTTATGAGAACAAGTACCATTTAATTACCTAACTCCCGCCACTGTGTCGGTAAACAATATTGTTCGATACTACGGGACTCACTACAGCTCTTCTCTAAGGAGCAAGGATACGAGAGGTCAAGTATCGTCCCGTGTGACCTTCATACTATGAACACATTACTTAAATATTGTTGCGAACTGTGTTGTGAGGAAATGAAGGACTCGAGAGGTTAAGTACCGTCCCGAGTGACCTTCACACTATGAACACAATATATTAATACTGTGCCAATCTATGTTATGAGGAAATAGGTGAGGATGCTGGGAGTCAGGGCCGAAACAGACCCTCAGGAGCTATTTATATCTTTGTTTGTATGTCTACGTATCTCTCAGTAACAATATCACAACCTGACAGTACAGTGTTACAATACGTAATATGTTATCACTTTTTGATTGAGTTATGTTTATGATTCGATTGTTCTTCAAAATGAGAATGTTATAAAATGGCGTATTCTTCGGGAAAATTATTGAACAGTTCACATTACACATTACAGTACACATAATTACATATACTCGTATGCATATGCATATAAGTACGTGGTATCACATGGGAATTTTGCGAAAGTATGTCAAATCGTTCCCGTGGCCCTGGAGCGGATGAGCACAAATATCTGTAAGGTTTAGTTGATATGAGGAGCCGCTCCTCGGCCCCCAATTCCCCCAAACCTTTCAGAAATTCCCAAAGGAACACCTAAACATATTACCCTTCAAAGAAACAGAAATTTCTTTGTTACGATTATACGAACAATATTTATACAAAACTCAGGTGCGTCGTTCAGTGGAAGTTTTTTGGGGCTAAGACACTTAGTACGTTTAATCTAAGTCCCACAGGACAGACAATACTTGGCTAGATTATTGTACCTGAGAATTAGCTAAGTCTAGCAACAACCAGTGAAGACAATAAAACTGACAGTTTTAGTGACTATTTATACGGTTTTATTTAGGTAATTTGTATGTTTGAGTCAAATCTTGCAAGCCCAATTTAACCCACTTGCAATTATACGATTTATTTGCTACTACACTGCTTAGTACCGTGGGTTATAGCTAACAATAGACTGCAGACAGGGATCAATGACAGGACGACCATGATGCCTGGAAGGGGTTGCAGATAGGCTTCCCAACCGTTCTCTGAGACCCTTATCAATGCGTCCCGCTTAGGGTGTGCGCGGGACGCTAAATGACCCACATTTCGACCACCAGCGATAGCCAACCGGCCCAATGATAGGCCAATTTAGAAAGTACCTAATTTAAAATGTTCTTTGGTCCACGCCACCTAAAAAAAAGGTTACGCTATTTCACGAGTAATCGAATAACAATCGATGCACGAGACGCATGCACCAGACTGTGAGCACTGAGCGGTTGTATTGTATGCTGTAGTAGTAGTAGCATCACTAAGTGGGTTCCGCTGTTTTAACCTTCGTCTCGCTTGTTCTCTCTTGAAATCACTATTTCCCGCAAATTCGTAATTTCAAGTTGGCAAGCCTATTTGCAAATATCCTATATAATATATGCTAACTTAGGCATCCTTCCACTTAGGCCTAGGAAGAGGTAGTGCCATGCTGCATAGGAGGAGGTAGTGCCATGCATGGTGCATGACGTAGTGTCCTCCTAGGCAACGGAATTGGGCCGGCACGACCGGGGAAGTACCTCTCGCTCACTTGATACAGGCGTAAAGGTTTCGTGCGGTTTGTGAGTAGCCGGTGGTCCATTGGGGGAGGGGGGGTGATAGGAGGGCATGCGAATGTCCATGGGCGTCGGTAGTCATCACAAGGCTCCGATTGCTCGTTTGTCCCCTTATGCTATAAATAAAAAATAAATATCTGTTCTACTTCCACTACGGAATATGAATACGCAACAACGTGTAAGTTGGATGACAATGCACCTGGAATAGTCAAATTGATCTGATAAAGGAAGCAGGTGGTAGCTTCGAGGGAGGTGAGAGGTGACCATGGCGACCATGTACTAAAATATCGCAATTCTACTGTAATTTTATTTTATATACCTGATGATGAATAATCGAAACCGGCTGTGTTAAATTGTAATTGTGGTTAATAAAAAGTGGAAATTATATAAAAAAGTATATTATTTAATAAAATTAGAATATGAATTTCCATCAAGAAGTGACAATACATTCCACCTAGTACAATGCTATTGTGTTTTGGCTTGTAAAATAAGTGAAAAAATGTGACGAACAGTTTATATAATAGTGATGTAGATCACTCTCCTCAGTAATCAGGTTACGCTTTGCTATATTTTATTTAAGTTCAATATGTGCGCTTTTAATAAACAGATTCTTTGATCCTGGTCCTAATTGCCTTTTTAAAAAAGGTGGATAAAGTGTTTCGCGTCCGTCCGGTTTCCGATAGCCGTTAAGCCAGTTTTAAGCCGCGTTTTCACTAGGCAACATTTGGCGCGCGACACGTGACGCTAGACATGTACGGCAACGCTGCACAACAGCGCGCGATGTTGCCAGCTAGCGCGCAACATGACGCGCGGCTTGAAGTAGTAGATACGTAGACAGACAACATTGTTCAACAAAAGTTCCGCGCTGACTTTCAACATGTTGGGCAACTTGTTCTGCAACATGTTGTGCGTCAATTGTTGCCTAGTGGAAACGCGGCTTTAAGCTTCAGATACATCCTAACAGAGGCTGTGTATAGGCTGGCTGCATCAACCAATCAGCAGCACACGCGTGGTGGTGTTTGCCACTCCCTCCTCCTTACGGGACCCGTACTGGCTCGTGTGAGAAGATACAATGGCAAAAATAGGACGCATACAGGCAGCATTTCAACTTGCAACCGACGTAACGCCATTGAAGCCAGTAATAAAACTAGATTTAACGAGTATTTCACGCTGTTGGTATACACAACTGAGATAAGGTATTACTCTTGTGTAGACTTGTTATTTGGATTTTGTGTGATGTTTTTTATTTCTGAGTAAAAGATGTGCCATTCCTACAAAACATGATAGTATAGGGCAAACAAGCATCCGAGACCTTTGGGTGATCACTCCAAACATCCACAGTTCCTTCTTCCCCAATGCACCACGTCATTCTCACAGACCGGTCGAAAAGTGATGTCATAGCTAATAAATTACGTCGTGCTGACTGCCATCAGTTTCAGCTGCTCTAACTGTTACTAAAGTTTTATCATTAAAATAAGCCTTAACAAAATATTACTAGAAAGGGCCTTATTTTTTTCATAGAACGTATAGCACTTGAATGCTTCGCTTTTTGATTACAGGGTTGTGTTTTCAGATGTCAAATGAAGTGTCACCGAAGGGAGAGGCGGTGCTCCTGCGGCAGGCGAGCGACAAGTTCACCGCAGCGTTCGGTCGCGCGGCTGCAGCTGCGGCGGCAGCTCCGGGCCGCGTCAACCTGATCGGAGAGCACGTGGACTACTGCGACGGCTACGTCTTA
>LUGF01021744.1:18783-52086 GCA_001625245.1 Calycopis cecrops | reverse complement strand
GCGCGATAGAACGCGATAGAATCCGTTTAAAGAATCTTAATCACGACATTGAACAAGAAAAGTTTTAAGCTATACCATATTGCTACGTAAAATAAAAGAGAAATATGAGCGTTACGTGGGTGAAACCGCAGGGCCCAGCTAATCTGAACAATTAATATTAAACTAGTTCCCGCCCGCAGCTTCGCCCGCGTGGATTTCGGGCTTCAAAAATAGAGTTATTATACATATAAACCTTCCTCGTGAATCATTCTATCTATTTTAAAAAACCTTTCAAAATCGTTAGCGTAATTTCAAAGATATAAGCTGTATGCTTATATCTTTGAAATTACGCTAACAATTTTGACACATAGACGACGAAAAGCGACTTGGTTTTATAATATGTAATGATGCATAGTTGTGAAGCCAAAATATATCAAATCATGAATAAGAACTTATATAGGTACTAAAAATATTTAGCATTCACAAACACTATTAATGCAAGAGAAATATTTGCTTACTTTGAATATTCTCTGTATTCCAATTGTTTCCAAACACTTCTTAATATTAATTACTGCAAATAAAAGTTAATAAAACACAATTACAAAATTCTTCTAGACACTTCACCCCAAAAAAACACTCTCGAAAATAAAATAATATGCATATTTCGAAACACATCTAGTAATTCCGGTTATGTACTTTAAAACGGCGTAATTGAATTCATTTTCAGTCCCATAATAGCAATAGTAATGTACCGTTCTTATCAGCTAGATTACAGAGATTGTTGCATAAGGCAGGCCTTATCAATATTTAGATGAACTATTTTTGTAACACCTGTATTATTTATACGGTTGTATTCCAAGATGGCGGTGTTTAGCTTTATCAACTATTCAATAGTTGACAAAAGCAGTTAAAATAGAACACGTGTGTGCTTGGCTCTAAATACATATCTGGGTTATTGATATCTTGGTACTTACGATATGGTATGGTATTGTAATATAAAGGGTTATTTTTTGGTCACAGGCCAAATTTTCAGGTTTGGTTGAGAATCAATAAGACATTCGATTTAAGAAATAAAAAATATTAAAAAAATAATTTGATACAATTAGTTTGTCTCAAGTTCTAAAACATATTTCTTGGTCACCACGAGCATCACACTCGCAACTTACGGTAGGACGCAGTTAGTTCAGCCTTGAAGTCGATACATTTCGTATAAGAACATTAATCGATGTATTTTTAAGGACCATTTCAAATCGATTTTTATTTAACAAAATATTACAATTAGATGATAAAATTTAAAACACACCCTTGGAAAAATGTTTACTTCCTTAGTTTAAAATTTGGCCGGTGACCAAAAAATAACCCATTATAAGGGGTAATGCCACGCTGCATGTAGCCGAATTGGGCTGGCTCGACCGGGGAGGTACTTCTCGCTTACACGAAACCGAAAAGTCCCAACTGAGCTGTCGCGTTTCGTGCGGTGTGTAAGTAGCTTTTGCCCATGGAGGGAGGAGGATGAAGAGGGGCCATGCATTTGTATAACCTCTAAGCGGATGTCTCTGGGTGTTGGTAGTCATGAAAATAGCTCCGATTACTCGATTGACCCCTTATACTATGAAAAAAATGATGATTACATTTATGGTGATAACGATGATAAGTATAGCGATATATTACTATCCTGATGAAGATATTGATTTTTATAATAATCATGATTAAGAGTACAGTTGCTAGCTGCGTGTTCTTAAAAGATGAACTAATAAACTATTATTAAATTTGATTTAGACATTGTACGTCCAAAATAAAATATTGTTTGTAGCTTACTAGCTGGTGCCTGCGACTTCGTTCTTTTTTTTTTTTTATGGTATAGGAGGGCAAACGAGCAGTTGTAGCCATTTTCATGACTACCGACGCCCATAGACATCTGCATAGACTACAGATGCGCTGCCCCCCTTTCTCCTCCCACCTCCGTGGACCACCGGCTACTTACACACCGCACGAAACGCGACAGCACAGCTGTCACTTCACGCCGGTCTCGTGTAAGCGAGAGGTACCTCCCCGGTCGTGCCGGCCCAATTCGGCTGCATGCAAGCATGCAGCGTGGCACTACCTCTTACAAAAGCGCAGCGTAGTTATATTATAATCACAGTGTTTTGTTATTGTTTATTTCTTTAAAATTTTCAAATCCGTCGGGTAAAGTATAATTGTTGAATCACTCATTCCCGTAGGAATGAGCGATTTTCCCGCAGTAAAAAGTGTTCTAGATGTTGACCAGGCTTTATATAATATTTCGTAAATATTACTATATTATCGACAATTAGTTTTTCGTAAATATATTAAATGTAGAGACATACAAAAATTACTGTTTTATTATATGTATAGATTGTACGTGCAAAATAAAATATAGCTTATGAGAGATTATGCTACACAGCTGTGAAAAAAGCACATTTAAACCTAGGTTCCTAATTGATGTTGTCTAGATTAGGAAATAGGACGATTTACCGTAAGCGATAGCTGCGAAATGTATTCTACGTACTGTTTATTCATTGCCAAGAACAAAGCTTTGAGCTTCGTTTAAAGTTTAAACAAACTTTTTGGTGACACTCGAGCACGAGCTTTGGTAAAGCTTAGCCGTGATCATAATCATGTAAGTCTTAATAGTGTTAGTTTTACTAAGACACTTTCAAAGTGCGAGGTAGTACCATACTCCAGTGCAGCAGAAATGGGCAGACACGAATGGACACCTCCCTATGAGGGAGGATAGCGGAGGACAAGTAAGGAGTAGAGAAGTAGTTGTAGTAATAGGTAAGTATTCTAGATATTGAAATGAAATGAAAAAGTTTTTATTCAAAATAGAATTACAGAAATTACTATTTCAACGTCAACAATTAAATCTACCACCGATTCAATCCTAGCCCTGGCCTGAGAAGTACTGGCGAAACAGACTCAGTTGACCAAGCTTAGTATGTATACATCACAAAAAGTTTAATTCGAATCCGGCCAGTAGTTTCGGTGATTAGCCAAGACAAATACACATACGAACAGACAGACAAAAAGTTTAAAAAAACATTGAAATGTGTTCTGAGACTATTTTAATATCGCCCCCAATTAGTTTTTCGTAAATATAAGCGTCCATAGGCTACGGTAACCACGTACCATCAGGTGAGCTGTATGATTTTTTGCCACCATCGTGATATAAAAATAAAATTCAATGTACAGACACTGTTTATTTATGTAGAGATAATAATATTGGATGTTTTTAGCAAGAACGTTGCGTTATCCAATAGATCGTAATTCCACATTTAACATATCTGGCATCTGTCACACGGATCTGTTTTTGGAATCTTCTGAAATGTGATGTGTGATGATGTAATTGGAGTTAGTAAACAGTGAAACTAATTCGAATCATCACTGAATACACGTTCCTACTAATATAATGCTTGTTTTTATGTTTGTTACTGTGTAAAACTAATGAACAGATTGAGGTACAATATCACATAAATATAGACTACAACCTGCAAAATCATAAGAAAAATTAAGTACAGAAAAAAATATTTGCTATTATATTGAATAGCAATAATAAATGCTGCTCTTGGTTATAGAGTCGACTGTCAGAATACATAGTGCCTTATACAATAAAAGAAATGAAAACAAACGTATTTTGCCCAAGGTCTGTTGTGCCTTCAAGGTAGTCTCTAAACTTAAATAGATAGGTTCCCTTACTTTAACACGCATTCCCGATATATACTTTTAAAAATATTTCCGAACCTTATTGGCTTTATTTGTTGTTACCATATCAGAACTAAATCTCTATGGTTGTTACTATTATTTATTAAAAGAAGCCTTTGCCTGGGAGTATAGAGTAGAGTATTGTCTTTTTAAAGTTAAGGGAGCAAACTAGCATTCGGAGAATTTTCAACGTCCATAGATTTCCTTCTCTATGTTGCCTCCCTTCCCTCGACCCCTCCAGTAATCCACCGGGAATTTAGGAACCGCGAGACCGAACGAGAGCTGCTGCCCCGGTCGTAACGTCCCAATGCGATGGTAAAGCAGCATGTTGTAAGAGGTAGTCCCGCAGTCCATACTTACATGCAACTGAATTGGGCCGGTACGACTGGGGAGGTACATCCGCTTACACGAGATCGGCGTAAAATAGCAGGTGTGCTGTCGCGTTTCGTGCGGTGTATAAGTAGCCAGTGCCCATGGAGGTGGGAGGAGAAAGGAGGGCAGCGCATCTGTATAGTCTCTATGCGGATATCTATAGGCGTCGGAGTATATCGTTAAACAAAACAGTCTTATAAAAATTTACTAAGTTTGGTGACGAAGATCCTCACCCCTTTTCCCTTTTCATACATATCCAAGCATCTGCTTCTTTCATCCAACATCAATTTTACAACTTATCAAATATTCATTCAATATTACGCATTCAAAGAAAGCCAAAAGAGGTTGTGAATAAAACATGTATTATAACAAATAACGAAAATATATAATTCAGCACCTATCTCACTACACATAAGGTTCAATATCAAATAAACCACGGTTACATAGACATGTCGCAACCACTACCGAGTGATAACACGTAAATGGGTTACCTATATCTAATACGAGCACTCAAAGAAGCATCAGAGTAAGATTTAATTTATGTGGTCTGACCTTAGACCTGCGTATATTAAATTATTTGTTATTATGGGCATACAAACGAGTGACACCTGATGGTAAGCCACTAGCGACATCTATCGAAAAATGGAAGGAAATAATTTTCACAATTACAGAATACCTACAGCTCTAATTTATCGAATTTACTATACAACTAGCGTTTCCCCGCGGCTTCGCTCGCGTAGAACCCCTTTAATAAATATCGATGAACATTGCATTCAAATAGAACTGATAGAACAATTTATTTGACCTTTCTATTTTTTTTTTATAAAAATTACCCTATGTCGTTTCTAATGCCTATATAAAGTACAAAGTTGCATGATGATCGGTTGATTAGTTTTGGTGTGAACAAACAAACTCACACTCAGATTTATACTATTAGTGTGATAGACAATTCCTAGAAACATAGGCCACTTGGATCTCCTAAGTTTGTGGTAGTGGTCCTTTTTCAAACACCGTTGGAATATCTGGACCCTGACAAACACTAAAAAATTCATATTTATTTATATTAGACTGCCGTGGATGGCTTTTGCGTTTTGATAATTTCTTTATTTCTTTCTTTTTACTTTCATTCTTTCTACTGCAAAAATTGCGATGTGTCCGAAATGCCTGTTTCACCGAGTTACTATTTAAGTGTAAAAGCGATATATGAAACGAAACTGTGGAAACGAAATAGATATTTTATTTTCCAATTAAATTACTAACCGGCTAAATCTGTAAAACCAAGGCTTAAGGGCTTGAAATTACAGATGTTAGTGTTATTGTTTATGTAAATAATTAAAGGACAACCTATATTTTACTACTTGTTTTTTCGGAACTGAACTTACGTTATAAAAGGGAAGAGCACAACAAAGCTTACAGCATTTGTATGTAGGTCCATTCAATAAATTACAACGCGATGATGATGATGTTGGTGCCTTCATGAGGCACTTCAGTAGGTGCAAACTATTACATGCTATTACTCATTCACAATGCCCGTTGTTAGTCACAGTGTTTCAAAGAAAAGTTTTATCGCTAATGCAAGTTATGCCATGACAATTATTGAATTAAAACTTGTATGCGAGCGCTTGGCTTGGGTGTAAGTAGGCGAGAGCGTTACAAAAATGTGTGCTCGGACGAGGCAAATGGAAGTTGTCATTCAAATTCTAAATTCAAATTCCATTTAAGTGAAACTTTTTTGTGATTAAAACATAAATATCATATGACAGGTTATGTCATTGTAACTATGGTAATGAAATTCAATTATTAAGTTTTACTTCAGTTGTTTGGTCTACACACGTATTTTTCTTTTTGACCATACAACAAAACATCTTGAAAAGTGGCCAAGAACAAATCGAACTAGCTTTAGGGACCCACTAACAATACGCACCAGTACACCCACTACAGCTTATAAATTTGCGCAGTTTAATATGGGCGTCAAGTGGCAGCCGTGCTGTCGCGTTTCGTGCGATGTGTAAGTAGCCGGTGTCCCATAGAGGTGGGAAGAGAAAGAAGAGCAGCGCATCTGCGGCTCCGACTGATCGTTTGCCACCTATACCATAAAAAATGGCTCGCCTTTAAAATAATTGCGAATACTCGCCTAGGGTTATAAACCTGATATCTGCCAGTACTGTTCAGACACAGTACAGTACTGGCAGCTGTGAAAGCTATCGGAAAGACATGGTGTGAGGTGAAACTCGAAGTCTGCTCCACCTAGGGGTCAAAGGAACTTCAGTCAAATAAGTCATATACCACATTTGAACGCGTCTCTATGTAATAATACAGTAGCACTCAAATCGCTCTTAGAAATTTAAAAAAAAACGTCACGAGACAACCCTTAAAAATCAAACTCCTTGTTTTCTACACGAAGTAAAAACCCTATAAAAATACACGAACGCGCCATGTCATTATTTTCAATTTTCTCCTCACGTGATCCCGTTTCCTATTTCCTTTTCATAATGATGAGTGGATCGAAGTGCCCGCTTTGACGATCCTTATTCGTTATTCACGGATGGTGGTTATCAAAATAATTTCATATTTCACTTGAAATAATTTCAAAGGAATTTTCATCTCGAATAAGATCACACAAATCCATTTGCTTGTATTCCGGGTTACTGCTTTTTTGCCATGCCATACTACACCAGCTGTTCCTAGTTCCTAGGTCATACCATAGGATTATGGGGATTTCTGAATGTGACTATACAGTTTTTGACCATGATAGTCAAGCATGCTACCATTTGCTCAAAGTATATATTATCTTAAAGCCAATTAGCAACAAATAACTATCCCATAGAAAGTTCCGAATGACAAATAATAGAACACAATATAGATATCTACAACTGGCTAGCTCTATAATACAGTAGTTCTATTTTTTTAAACTCTACCTTTAACTGTGCCCTAAGCCTTTAACTTTCCCTACGTAAAATAACCCCACCATATTTTTATTCGGGTTAAAAATATTGAAAATTATTCTGTATCTAGTTCAATGGTTTATGAATATTTCTCCTTTACTCTACCTTTACCTGTTCCTCCAAGTTTCTCCTATGTAATATAACCGTAAAAGAAACATACATGTTTCTGGTGAAAAGTACTGAAAATTATTCCAAACTGTTATCAATATCTAGTAGTTTATGCGTATAATAACGGTGCAGGTTAGGTATTATATACCTGTTACCTACCTATAACTAGTATTATATGTAGCTTACGGCAGCCATATTTATATACCAACAAATTATTCAATATATCTCAGATAACGTCATGAATGTGGTGTAAATTATTAAGATAACATATCAACAACGGCTGTAAGTCATGCAGTCGTAAAATCGTTTAGTAATCTCGTCGTATATTAAGTCAAGTGCTCACTTTTGACGACCGTACACTATCAACCAGACAATAAATATTTACAACTTCATCTTCTGTTTTTGCTGACGGTTAATTTTTTATGACTATAATCCTTATAAAGTTATAATAATTTTATTTAGGAGAAGAGATTTTTATCGATCGATTACGCGCATAAACATTAGCATTAAGGTTGCCAACCTTCCGTCTTCCTCTCAATAGGCCTCAATAGAAACATAGCAGCATAGATGTTACTTTAAGAGCCAGAATACTCTTGCTTAAACTATACCGTCTCTCTATTCGTACTAGCCCGATTCAACTGTAATACTAGAGAGCAATCAGAGCCTTTTCATGACTACCGACGCCCATAGACGCCCATGTTTAAGGTCCATGCTCTTTTTTTTTTTTTTTTTAGGTAGAACTATGCTTGGGCTGAAAGCCAGTGCAGCTTCATCGATATGAGTGGCGAGCACCCTGGGGTTAGCTCAAGCCACTGTATTTGTGGTCGATGGGGGGCAGACCCTCCTTCTTTCCCAGCTACTGGGAGAAGGCAAACCGGACTATTGCGATTAATAGGTTATACTATTATTATCTTGGCCGAGGACAGCGGGTGTCCTCCTCTCCCCACCTCTAACGGAGGGGAGCAGCTCACGCGCGACAGCTAAAAAGTGGCCAACACGGGTCATGAGCTAGAAGAGCTCTATGAGCTATCATGACTGGGACCCAGACCCCCCTCCACCACTGGCGGGTGGTACAGGGTCCATGCATACAGGTAATTAGTAACAAGACAACGAGAATTGAATGCAGTTGAAACTGTCCTTAACAGTTCACAGCATCGCACATTATCAGGTAACAGGCTGACCCACATCGCAGGCACGAATCACACGATCGGCGTTACGACGCGCGAGCCGATAGCGCTATCGCCGCCCTGTTAGACACCCGACCATTCAGTAACGCCACTTTAACACAATTCATTCAATTACACTTGTGATTATTTATTGAAGTAAAACTTCTATACTTATGATTACTTATTGAAGTGAAACTTATATATGAAACTTATATGCTTTACTTGGGGAGTAAGATGCTCGCCGCATTACAAAAATCACACATCGGACGTGGCCAATGGAAGTTGTCATTCAAATTCAAATTCGATTTAAGTAAAACTTTTTTGTATATAAAAATGAATATTAAATGACACGTACGGTATGTAGCTATATGTATTAAATCAATAATTAAGTTTTACTTCAGTTGTGTGGTCTAAATCACACACTTTTTTTGTATAGCCCAATAGTGATTACTAGGTCCAGGGAAATTCGAAGTTAATTCAATGATTTCGATATATCCAATCGACTATACAATCTTTTTAAATTAAATTTTAAACTTCATATAACATCAATTCTTTTCCTATTGACAGTTTTTTGGCGCTAGAAAACATTTAAATTTTTTTTGCACCTATTCTTTTGTTCTCTTTACTTTTATACACAACTGGAGCTCTTATAAAGAGACCATTGCTGCTTCTGTAGGTAATAGTATAAGGGGGCAAACGAGCAGACGAAGCCGTTTTCATGAAAACCGACACCCATAGAGACGCATAGAGGATAAACCATGCCCTCCATCCTCCTTGGGCTACCGGCTACCCACCGTTCCATAATCACTGGGGTAAATCAACTTTGTGAATATAAATACGATTGGTCGACTACAAGACCGTCACTACATGTTCATCATCACCAGCCAAAGAACGTCCACTAGTGGACATAGGCCTCCCCCATAGAACCTTTAATATTTCCCCTGAAACAACCCAAAACCCAAAAACCCTTACTTATGCCCCTAAAAATACTTGCCTTTTAAATAAATTATGTAAAATGCCCCTATCTTTTATCATACAAATTGTTATGTTACTTATGGCATTATTATTTATTATTTTAGGCTTATAAATGTAAAAATGTAAATTAAATAATATTTTTAGTATAATGTGGCGGCGAAGGTGATTGTGGTAATAAAATTATACGATTGTGAACAGTGGTGAAACCACAGAAGATCCAACACAATTCAATATTTCAATTTACAAATTTCAATAAAGTTAAAATTAGATATCAACACGATTGATTTTGTAAGGTTCGTGCAAAAAACATAGAGGCAGCTCACCCAATGTTTATTTTAGGCAATAATTACAATGTTAAATTATATTTTTGTACAACATTTTTATTTTAGTTTTTACAAATAATCGTCAAACGAAAATATGTAAGTTGAAAGTTCATATTTCAGTCACCAGTTGACGTGACAGTCTTAACTGGGCTTGGCAACCGTCTCTCAATATGCGGGACGTCCTGCTTTTGAAACCCTTGTCAATATGTCCCGCTCAGTGTACGTCCCGCTTTTCTGAATTAACTACACGCCTAGATTGCATCCACAAACAGATTGGATCCCTCTTTTTTAATCCTTGTTCCGCATTTGAAATAATTATTTCCAGCAAATTCGTACTTTTAAGTTGGCAAGCCTAGTCTTAATTCTCGTCTTAAATCACAAACAGCTAGCACCTTGCTAGTACCTAGACACAGATATCCGTCCATTCGTCAATCATCTCAAATGTGAAGCGATATTTTGCCAATACTAATTTGCAAGGCACGCTTTGCTGTATCAGAATACAGCGCCGGTAACAGCCCACCTGTCCTGACTTACGGGGGCCGCAGCCCCGAGCCCTGTAATGCTTATGGCCTTTACGATCATTTTTGCACCCACAAAAGTACCCTTTTTTAAATACAGGATCTCCATGTCCCGTGACCTGCCAGAGCATAATCCGGCGGTCAATTTTAACGCCCTATAGGTAATATGGTACTGATTTTATCTAGCTTCTATAGAAACCAAAAATGTCAATGTCATAAACTATATTTTGATAGAAAAAAAACACTTCGTTTAATTAACAACACAAACTTTCGCATTATATTATGATACTACGATCTGTGCACGTTATTTATTTATTATTTTTAAATGATCTGTAATAGCATCCATATTCCATTCCACATTCCATAATATACATAGGTAGATATGGAAACAGAAATAGAAGTGTGTGCGTTAGACAACACAACTGAACTACTTAAAACTTTATTATTGATTTTCGTTACCGTAGTTATTTAATTTTAAATACGAAAAGTTTCACTTAAATCGAATTCGAATTTTAAATTTGAATGAAAACTTCCATTGGCCTCGCGCGATGTGTGATTTTTGTAACGCTCCCTGCTTACTCCCCAAATCAAGCGCAGTGATTATAGTTGATATAGTTATCAACATCCAATATATTAATGGCAGACATTAGATTTTCTACACTACGTTGCTAAGCACGCATTAATAATACTTACGATGAGCTTTGTAATATTATATAACCATAGCCTGTAACGCGGCCGTAACAATATTATAGCTTCATTAGCACGAGTTGGCTGTAAAATAAAGCCGTTGATGGCTTGTGCTCCATAGACATATTTTATATAATGTATAATGTTTAGATAATCGTTTACACTTCCTGTACTTTCTTTTAAGTGGTACATTGTTTATATTATTATTTTTTGAAATAACACGGGTGCTGGCCTTGGGGAGTAAGTTGTGAGAGCGTTACAAAAATCACACATCAGGCGTGACCAATGGAAGTTGTCATTCAAATTTAAAAATCAAACTCGATCTAAGTGAAACTTTTTTGTATTTAAATAATAAATATCACATTACACGTTATGTCATTGTAACTACGGTAATATAATATTGGTGTATTAAATCAATAATTAAGTTTTACTTCAGTACAGTTCTTGTTCAGTTGTACTTCAGGCTGAAATTTGGCAATTCGGCTGCATGCAAGCATGCAGTGTGGCACTACCTCTTACTAGCTGTATGTCTAGTGTATCAGCTATTCGTCTTCGTATGTCGACTAGGCCCTGTCCTTGAAACTTATACCTAATATCACATCGCCATGCTACTGTACAGTTACATCATACGTGGCAGTTCACTAAAGAATTGTTAGCACGCACACAGAGTTGGTAGGTATTAGAAAAGTTTTTGAACAGCTACTAATCAGAGTTGTTTTAGTTTTTTGTATATAATTTTTATCCGCTAAAATAACAGGACACAATCGCTTACAGATAACAAGTTAAAATAATGCTCATCAATTACAACAAACTAACCACTTGTGAACAATTCGTGACCAATAATAAGATTAATTATGATTGGACTCCGTAGGGCTTCAATGATCGGCCAAAGAAAACTGCTGTGGCTGAGAAATTTTAAGTCCTTTTTGTAGATAAAGTAAATCTGACCAATTAGTCAAATCTACTGACCAATTGTGGCCAATTAGATCCACTGATACTAGATGGAAAATTTCCTTAAATGGTCGCGGAACAGATCATAAATGGTTGGTATACTCCTCAGTCCTGTAGCAACTTAAAAAGTTATTCACCGTTTTTGCGATGGCTTGTCTAATTTTTTAACTGGACAAAAAGCTGTTTTTTCATAATTAAAGCGTAATTTTAAAGAACATTTTAGAAACATTGTTATTGTATATTTTAAATCAAAAACTAAATAACGTTAAAATTCTTTGAACAGATTATATCAAGATTTAACTAAATATTTTACATTTTTGGCCACTTTGTAATGTAACTGGAATATTTAGAATTCGAAATATTCAAATGCTATTTATATAAAAAGATACAATTATGGTATTATGAAAATAGTTAAAAAAACTCGGTAAGAGTTAGTGCCACGCTGTATGCTTGCATGCAGCCGAATTGGGCCGGCACGACCGGGGAGGTACCTCTCGCTTACACGAGACCGGCGTGAAGTGACAGCTGTGCTGTCGCGTTTCGTGCGGTGTGTAAGTAGCCGGTGGCCCATGGAGGGGGGAGGAGAAAGGGGGGCAGCGCATCTGTATAGTCTTTATGCAGATGTATATGGGCGTCGGTAGTCGTCAAAATGGCTACAACTGCTCGTTTGCCCCCCTATACCATAAAAAAAAAAAAAAAATTAAATATAGAAAAATTCAAACATTTTTTTTAATATTATATATCTACCGGCATCGGCATAAGTTTAAAAAGTGAGCAGCTTGCAGTAGAAAAAAAATCCAGAAAATATCAGGTGACCAGGTCACCAAACCTATCGTACACGTAATGTAGAGCACTTTAGAAAAACGCGAATTTAGACAAGACGAGTAGGTATAAATAAAATAATAGCGAGGACATTATAATTAGTAACATAAAAACCATAGAAGTTGGGTTCTCCTTCAACAATAAAAACAGATTAAGTGCAATCTAGATTCTAGGTTAGGTACTAGTAAAAAAATGATACCCAAAAATTAGGCTTTATTAAACAGAACACAGAGAATTTTTTGCAATCTAAGTGGTAGGATACTCATATATATGAATAAATATATAAATAAATATTACTACCCAAAAAGTGCACGTTTCCACCACCAGTTGGCGCGCGGTCCCTACTGCCATCGCGGTCTGAAATAAACGAGCCGGACACATTGGGTAAGAGTTCGTTGATCCCGCCCGATTAAATTGTAATATGAAAATTGTATCGGAACATATCGACGTTTTTTATGGACGCGTGTTAATTGTTCTGAAAGTGTTACGTGTGTGAGTCAGCCGGTGACGTCATCTATCGATATATCCGGAGTGTCTTGTGTACATAGTGATGTAACGCTGTCGGATATCGGGATTTGAAGCTGGTTGGAAAGATTAAGGATGAGTTCTAAAAACTTAACAACATGTGTGATAAATTTTTGGATTTTACTCCTTAATCTTTCGCTTTAGAGGCGTGTTCGCTAAGGAGGAAACTTCAGCCAGACATAAGTCATATTGTAAAGTGTTTCTATAGGAGGATAATTAGCCAAATTGGATACCACCGGGGTCGGCACTAGCTCACATGGTATCGCCATTAATTGATGGCGATGCTATCACGTTTTGTGCGGTTTATAGCCTGTGGCCCTTTTGAAGGACGTTTTTATTGGTAACGTATATTCCACAGCCTCAGTGTCATCATGTGGTTCTATTGCTCGTTCGTCATATCTATGTCTGTCTGTCTATCCGTCTGCATAAACCGCCAAAAAATTAACGTACCTCCCCTTACTCAGCATATAAGAGTATGACGAAGTCATAAGTATTCTACAAGGCATTCTCACTGGAAATCATTATTGATATTTCTCATACTAATAAAAATCATTATATTATTTTATATTATAAGCGTACTAAGTATATGTAAGTATGTTTATTTTTTATTAAATTTAGGTAAATAGTAATAAACTAACAAACCGTTTGTTGGTATATTTATTTGGTTCTCGGATCTTTTTAACACATAGACAAAATGAAGTAATTGTTAAAAGCATCGTGCTCTGGTGATATTCGAAAGTTCAACGAACTCGAAGTAGTACCTACTCGTAAAGGTGATGTCACCTATGTACACTGCCATTAAGTGAAAATAAATATATTTTTTTATTGTACCTATAAATGGGCAAACGAGCAGACAGAGCGAATTTCACGACCGACGCCAATAGAAATCCTCAGATGCGTTACCCTCCCCCCTCCATGGGCCACCTGCTACATACACACCAAAATTAGAAATCAAAAATTTGGCATGGAGTTTAATTTATTAATACTTGTTTGAGACTTTCGCGTTTGTTGCACATTTTGTAAATAATTTACGGGTTTCAACACGATACAATATTTATAAAAGGTACTAGCGAAAAAATATAGCTTTGCGCGACGTTTCGGCCTTGCTATACCAGCCGTAGTCACGAGCCGACTCGTGTAGTGACTATTATATTAATTATTAGCTACAGTAAAAATGCGATCATTATCTTAAGTTTTAATATTTGTCGTATGTGCGAAATAGTTTTAAAGTCGTTCCAGTACTCTTGGAGATCAGTGAGAACATATCAAATCAAATCAAAATCAAATATACTTTATTGTGCATATTACAAAATACAGAAAATAAAATATTAAAATAAGTAACATTAAAAAGTAATTAACCAATACACACAATGGCGGCCTTATTACTTGGACACATAACAAACATATCGTTACATGTATCTGTTAATTAATTGTATAAATTTATTCAAAACTATTTTACGTTTTTCTACGTATAGTTATGTTTATCGCGTTTGAAAGCCGTTGGGAAATATGGAAAATAGAAAATACTTATCTCATAAAAGTAGTCTCAGAAATAGGTACACAATATAACATTCTCTTTAGATATTCATTTTAAATTAATTGATAGAATCGGATTGTTACGAACGGATCGGACTCATATTAAACCTTTCTATGGACGGTAAAAACTATCAATTTCTATAGACGGAGGCGACACAAGATAAAATGGAGTCGTTTTAAAATACTGACATATTCCGTTGATCCACCTGATCTCTCTCAAAACGTGACAGTTCATCAATAATTATCACTTCAATTAGCACTTGCAACTTGTAAGCGAAAGGTATTTTTCACTTTTTTTATAATTTATGGGGAAACAATCAGTGGAAGCCATTTTCATGACTACCGACGCCACATCCGCATAGACGCAATACATGCGCTGCCCTCCTTTCTCCTCCCACCTTTAGGGCCACTTTGATTGCAATGCATCAATAACACACAATAATATGGGGGGTTTTATAACAATGCTTTTATTATAATTTAAATTTGGCAGACATTTTAATGACGCGCCAATTTACGCGAATTATGCATAAATTATGCTATATGTAAATATAGATAGGTAGATATTTAGGACCTACCTGATTTTATCATATATTTAAATAAATTAATTTCATCGTTAAGAGGTAGTGCCATGCTGCTTAGCAGTCGAAGTATACTGGCGCGGCTGCGGTGGAACCTCTCGGCTACACGAGATCGGCGTAGTGACAGCTATGCTGTCGCGCTTCGTGCGGTGTTTGACTCCTGTTTCCCATTGAGGCGGAAGGAGGTGCAGGAGGGCAAAAGGAACGGTATAGCCTTAATTGTGTGGATGTTTATGGGCGTCATGGAAAGACTTCGACGGCTCGTTTGCCCCCTTATGGCATAAAAGAAAAGCTTTTCGGTCCACTGCATAGCCATCATTCACGGCCATAAATGGCGATCTTCAGAATTTCGCATCCATCTCGGGCTACTACACTGAGATCTTCTTCCCATCTGGTGAATCGTGGACCAATAGCCTTTTTTTAAACTTAGTATAGCCCTCCTTTCTCCTCATCCACAATGTGCCTCTATGTTCTGACTCTACATTGATTTTTTTATGGTATAGGGGGGCAAACGAACAGTCGGAGCCATTTTCATGACTACCAACGCCCATAGATATCCACATAAAGGCTATATAAATGCGCGCTCTCCTTTTTCCTCCCACCTCCGTGAGCCACCGGCTACTTATACACCGCACGAAACGGACAGCGCAGCTGTCACTTTACGCCGGTCTCGTGTAAGCAAGAGGTACCTCCCCGATCGTGCAACCCCAATTCGGCTGCATGCAAGCATGCAGTGTGGCACTACCTCTTACTTGTGGCACTAGCTCTTACTACCACGACGTGTCCATCAGATATATTAATTCTATCATGGAATAAAAACGTGTCTCACGTTAGAGCGATCACAGATACATCAGAAACACTTAGTTCGCAGATCTGAACACGATTACCGCACAATACACGATCGCGACTCGGTCAGGCGCCGTCACCACTTAGTGCGATCATATCGATACTCGGCTGGAATCGATAAAGCATATCGATTCATTGATATTGCTAAACATTAAGAGCTTTTTAAATTGCATATTAGAAAACGAGTTATCGAATTTTTTGGTGGATTTTTTATGTAATACTAGCTGTATCCTGCGTGCGTTGCTACGCGTGGCGCCATCTGTCTAACTCAGAAAATTTCATGGGCTCATGCACAACAACTTTGCCAAAGATCATCACACGATCAAATGTATAGTTTACGATTCTATAAAGAACATACAGACAAACATTTATTTTTATATATAAAGAAGATAGTGAACTATTTAGTAATCGGAGGTAGTTGACTACCGGCTAACAGTTAAGCAATGTTAAGCGAAGATGATATCAAGATGGGTGAACGTATTTAATGATCTTCAAACTTCTTCAAACTTGAAAACCTCTGCAAAGCATTACTACAGATGCTAATTAATTTTTATTTATTATTTACTAAATTTTTAATAAATATCACACTCGCATCATCATGTACATAACTATCTGCTACTTACCTATTATATCAATCTAAAAGACTAAATCTTTTGTATCATAATGTCGTCCTAGCTGATTTCGGCTACGGCGGCCGTCTAGATAGACAAGCCATCTGCGAAGGACGTATTATAGTGCCAAAAGTGTGCGCGCAAGCACAAGTGCGCTCTCTATTCTCTTATTCTCATATTCCAATGGGTCGGCTGTCCGACACGATGACCGGTGAGAAATCAGGTGCCGGCTTAACGTGCTCTCCGAGGCACGGGGGTGTAACACCGCCAGCCTCCTGGCTCCGTATTATTATTAGAAATTGAAAAATCCCAATAACAATTTAGATCCGACCCGGAATTCGAACCCAGGACCTCACGTCTGTAGTTGTACATGCCAGCCACTAGATCACGAGTCAGTTTGTATAAACAATTACTTTAACTGATAATGACACTAAGCTCTTTCGAGCTTATAAGCATCTCAAAAGAGATTAAACTAAAAACAATCATTCATAAAGGTCTATTTAGTAACATGGGAGGATGACTTACCAAAAGAATGGAGGAGGTCAACTAGAGATAGAGAGAAATGGAAGAAATTGGGGGAGGCCTATGTCGATAGACAACCTGACCAACGAAGTGGTTTCTAAAATATGTTTTGTGAAGTATTTTTATTATTTGTATATTAGTGTAATTTTTAGTCTATAAGTTTAACACTGTAATATGGTCAGTGAATAAAGGCTTTTATTATTATTATTATTATTATTTAGTAACATGCTCATCAAAGGCACTTTAAAAAGTCCGTTGTTCTAAGTACTTCTATCCTACTAATATTATAAATGCGAAAATTTGTATGTTTCTTTGTTTGTTTGTTTGTTACTCCTACACGCAAAATGAAAATCGGTACAGCAGGTACCGATTTTCATGAAATTTGGCACACACATAGAGGGTAACTTGGATTAACACATAGGATAGTTTTTATCCCGATAAAATGTTTCTATGCGATGCCATGGGATGATTTTCCGTTTTCCACGGGGTCGACATTTACACGGGTGAAAGCGCGGGGTGCAGCTTGTAATCCATATAAACAAAATAGGAAGCCTTACTATATACACTACTATATAATATCCTACACAATATAGATACTTTAAGAATACTATGAATATTAAAAAATATGTTCAAATAAATAACTTTTTTGTCGTTTATTGGATTAATAAATATTTTAGTAAGAGGTAGTGCCACACTGCATGCTTGCAGGCAGCCGAATTGGGCCGGCACGACCGGGGAGGTACCTCTCGCTTACACGAGACCGGCGTAAAGTGACAGTAGTGCTGTCGTGTTTCGTGCGGTGTGTAAGTAGCCTATGGAGGCAGCGCATCTGTATAGCCTCTATGCGGATGTCTATTGGCGTCGGTAGTCAAGAAAATGGCTAGGACTGCTCATTTTTCCCCCTATACCATTTAAAATTAAAATATATTCTCTATCTATCAGTATATGCAACCGAATGTACTGACAAAAGCTAATCGAGTTTTATATCCTGATCTATCTATTAATTAAAAATATACATGAACGCTATTGCGAAATTCAGACGAAATAAAATTTAATTATCCTATCTGCATTTGATGCATAAAATTATTTTTTTATAAAAATGTATAATTAATAATTTTATTTATGACCATATGATATAGGTAATAATTATATAAATGTATTAATTTATTTAAATATAACCATTAGTCGTATAAAAACCTTTTTTTAGTCTTTTCTTTTTTGTGATCTATATAAATTTAAAAATGAAATTTACATAACTTTTATTTTCAAACTAGATGCTATAAATTATTGGGTGAAGTAGAAACTTTATTGTCAAATATTTTTGGAGCAATACATAAATCTCAGCTAGATCAAATTTCAAATTATAATATAGGTAAAGCTATCCATCAAATAACAGGTTTGCTCTACATCATACAAATGTTACGTTGATAAAGCTATGGGTGATGGGTGAAGGAATGGAGAATAATGTTAAGAAAATCTTCCCTATCGCCTTTTTTTGTAATGACAGTTCCAGAATAGGCCAATACTTTTATTATTTGTGTGTCGACAAATCAGCATATTTTTTGGCTTGTAGATCGATCTATCTACATTCTACATGCTTCAATATTATCTCTCTCTCTATCTATAAAATAAATTTAGTAAATAGTAAATAGTAGTAAAAAAAACGTTCAAATGTGAGTTGAACTATAACACCAAGCGTCTATACCAAAAGAAGCACGATAACTTATGAAATTTGAGGATCTTTTCTTCGGACTTCTATAATCTCTTATTTTGTATGTTTTTTCTGCGATTTTATAACAATTTTCATTTTTTTAATTTACTTATATAAGAAGTAAATTTAAAGTCTAGGGACTGAGAATTCTTATTTATTATTCAATTTCAGGGTTCTAGGTCAATAGGAATTACCTACTCTGTCGTACATCTTTTGATTGCGTTGGCTTAAAGTGTAATCTTTTATGCTTCAAGAAAAACGCACAAATAATTGGGGTACCCCAAAAAACTGTGATCACTACATAAAACCAACGAAATCAACTTCGTAATATAATATTGCTTTAAAATGAAACACTAATAATGACATTTCTACATTTTATTGCGAATGTTTTAATACATTCTATGTCTATAGCGCCATGACAATAAAAAGGTTAAAGACCGCTTGGATTTTATTTATACTAATTTATACATTAATTTACCTATTCGATTATTAAAAACGTATTTTATTTATTTATGCAAATACGGTAATATGTCTTTCCGTAAATTAAAATATAAGTGACAGAAAATTGTAAAATTTTAATGTTATATTTGGTAATCATTTATTTTTGCTATAAAATATATAATTAGTGGAATAAAATAACATTTTCTAGATAATTTAATGAGCAATAGAGGTCGCATCCATTGACAATTATGAGTAAACAAAAAATTATGATTTTATTATTATGATGGCATTAATTAAAGTTCTTATGGAGACAGACAGACAGGCAACGTAGAGACTATGCAAGAGGTAGTGCCACGCTGCACAGCTGACTTGCATGATCGTAAATTGAGAGTCATGTTGTCGCGTTTGGTGCAGTGTGTAAGTATCCGGTGGAGGCGAAAGGAGGAGGAACGAGAGCAGCGCGTTTTAAAGCCCCTATTCTGATGTCTATACTTAGTATAAGTGTTATAGACATGAAATCTTTCGGTTTGCTCTAATGGTAATGGTATTCCCGTTGTGGACTTTTAAAACTATCCACGCCCAGCAGTTCCACCTGCGTAAAATCTATTCAAAGAGAGGGGACATTATCAACATATGGGGTTCAGAATAAGAAACATGAGTGACAACATGCATAATCATTCTTACTCTTTGATTATTAAAAGCATCTTCTAATATCTAGAGTACTCAATTGGAGAAGATCGAAAAGGCTAGAATTCAGACAGGCGATTTTATAAGCGACACCTACAGACATCCAAAACAACATGTAGATACTTTGCCTGTATTTCAAAGTTCTTAGGTTGAATTTTTTGTCGAAGGAAAGTAGGACCTACTAGGTAGGGCAAGTATATAAATATTTTATAACATTTACTTTATGTACTTGCACCGTTTTTTTTAGTGAAAACTTCTCTAGGATAGAGGCAGCAAAATATCACGCGTTTGCGTCAGCAGACATGTCACACTCAGCCAACTCTGTTAGATAGAGTTAGCTGAGCTTTCCTGTTCTATGTATAGCATTTTAAGACAGTTTTAAGTTTTCAATTTGTCTATCTAAATTAAATAAATAATATAAATATTTAATAATAAATAAAGTAATTTAAGCGACGAAAAACGAATATGAGTCTACACGTGACCACGGCCGTTGCATTACGGCCGAAACGTCGAGTGTCGAGGTAAATACTTCGATTTTATAACGCGATTAAGTCTCATTTACAGTATATAAAAACTACTATGGTTCTCAACCCAACACATTATTTCTTATGTTAAACCACGCACAACTTTTTACCATTATTTAATTCGTTTTAGAAAACTAACTAAATAATGGTCTAATTATGACATTTTTGTAATGAGGGTTATATTAAGATGTTGTTCCATAAACCAAGCTAGATAAATAAGGGATAAACGCTAAATTGGTAACATTTGTTACCACAATGATAGATGGCCAATTGATTTTTCATGATTTGAACAAAGTAATAAATGCAATACTTAATTAATTCTTACAACTGCAAGAAAACAAATAAAAATACAAAACTTACAAATAATTAAAAGTACATAATACACTAATACATACATCAAACTTCGATAATTTTAATGGAAGTCTAATATTATTACCGAAGTTACTTAACTATTCAAGAACTAATGCAAAAAGCTTGCTCAACAACAAATAATTATTATTACTATCGAACGCCATCTTCGACTTAAAAAAGAAATAAAATAATAGCTTACGGAGAATAGAGTAAATATGAACAAACAAACATATACATACTTACTTGACTTATAAGATTCTCTCCTACACTTAACCATGACTTAACTTTAGCTGCAAATTATTAGGTTTTATCCAGAAGACCGAAATAAAAACGTTTCGTAAAGAAATGTAGAGACTCATATCATAATCAAAATTCCATTAATATTCTAATAACAAATTTTACTTTGTTCATTATGATTTTTGTGAAATTGCTAATTAAAAAAAATATTATCAATAAATATTCTAATCCAATAACTATGAGATGGTATTATACTTTTTAGTTAAGTTGCTATTTATATTAAAATTTAAAAAGTTTTAGTAAATTTTAAAAACTAAAATTCAAATGTTTGTAACACCAAACCAATAAAAAACTAAATTTATCTAACCTAATAAAATAAATGAATTTAAAGCAAAAGGTTACTTCAATGAACTCACAAATTCAAATCGCCGGAACACAGTTTTTTTACAAAACAAATTAAATGCAATGAAATTTATCGCATACTGACCTCAAATTAACAGATCACTGAAAAACATTCACTCATACACAGTTTTAGGCTATTTCTTTAATTTATAAAAAATATTAAATTTTAAATTTGAAGTTTGTTCTTTTTTTTATCTGTGCAAGGTTAGATTGCCGCGTGTTTGCCGCGTAAGGAATTCGAATTTCGAACGACGCGTGCGGACTCAAACGCGCCTTAGTGTCGACTATGTTATAGTTATGCGCCGGCCAGTATTTACTTTACCATAAAATAGCGTACTCGGTGCGACTCACCTGAAGATTTTCCTCACTTCAATTGGATTGTTGGATAACAAGTTTTAATAATATTGTGAATTGTAACGGGGATGAACGTGAATAGCAGTAATTTAGCAAGAGGTAGTGCCTCGCTACATGCATGCATGTAGCTGAATTAGGCCAGCACGACCTGGGAGGAACCAACTAAAAAAAGCGACAGATGTGCTGTCACGTTTCGTGCGGTGTGTAAGTAACCGGTGTTCCATGGAGGGAGGAGGAGGAATGGCGACGCGACATATAGCCTCTGTGCGGATGTCTATGGGCGTCTGTAGTAAAATGGCACCGATTGCTCGTTTGCCACCTTTTACTATAAGAAAATAGCAGTATTCCGACATTGAAGTGGGTAAATGGATCCACTATTGTATTGCAAGAGGTAGAGTCATGATATATTGCGTTGAATTAGGGCGGCACGACAGGGGAGATGCCTCTCGCCCGCGTTACACTTCCGTGAAGTGACAGCTACGTAGGTCCTCTTGAGCGATAGAGAGTCGGTCGCCTGTATAGAGAGTAGCGGAGTGATCAGGACATAAAATGTATAGTGCACAACAATATGCGTATACACACACACTATATTCTATCAGTTAGTAAGACGTAGTGCGACACTGCATGCATGCATGCATGCAGCTGAATTGGCCGGCACCGCTGGGGTACCTCTCGCATACACGAGACCCGCGTAAAGTGAAAGCCGTGCTGTCGCGTTTCGTGCGGTGTGTAAGTAGCCGGTGGCCCATGGAGGTGGGAGGACAAAGAAGGACAGCGCATCTGAATCGTCGGTAGTTATGAAAATGGCACTGACTGGTCGTTTGCCCCCGTACCGCAGAAAAAAAAATTTAAATATTTCTTAATGTAACATGTGTGTGTATGTCTATAACTAAACATCTAGTCCATGCCATGATCAGATATTGTAAGCCATTTGTCAATGCTCCCGGTCCTTATATTGATCGATGTAATCTGTTGCGGATGGAAACGTTGACGGAACAGCTTGCAGATGTTTGATATCAGAACAGCTTACAGCTTATTTTAGATCGCCTATTTCGTGCCATTCAAATAAAATAAGCGAGGGTTTCTCAACCAGCGGACAGTTTTCAGGGGAGGCGCGAAGCGTTTGATAATTAAGCTGGATAAATTACTCATAAAATTGATTGTATATGGAGGTAACTACATTTTATTAGAGGAGACATGAAAATTTTCGCAAGTCGTTAGGGAGGCGCGACTTCAAAAAGGTTGAGAAACCCTGGACTAAGCATATCAATGATATAGACATACTGTAGTTTCATCAGAATAAAAAATATACTGTATATTAGAGTATATAAAACTTTATACTAAAATATACAATTTTTTTTTAAAGTTGTGCTTCTAATTGTATTTTAAGAGCCTCTATATTTCCAAGAGAATACGGAAATTCACTTGTGTATTTTTTGCAGATGGGCGAAGAAAAGGAAGCTGAGACGGAAGGATCTGACATGTGTGTCAGCACTTTTTGAGCTCGGATCATATCGCGGCAGATAAATTGTGTCATCTCTCCATGATGACCTGATATCGCTGCCCTCTCTTTCCTTTTTTATGGTACCGGGGGCAATAGAGTAGTACTCGTAGCACGAAACGCGACAGCACAGCTGTCACTTTACGCCGGTCTCGTGTAAGCGAGAGGTACCTCCCCGGTCGTGGCGGCACAATTCGGCTGCATGCATGCATGCAGCGCGGCACTACCTCTGACTAAAATAGAAACATTGAAGGAATGGGAAATTATTCCAATTCCTCTCCCTTACTCTCGCATACACGAGACAACGTGCGGTGTGTAAGTAGCCGGTTGACCATGGAGATGGGAGGAGAAAGGAGGACAGCGTATCTGTATAGACTCTGTGATATCTGTGGGCGTCGGTAGTCATAAAAATGGCTCCGACTGCTCGTACGTACCTAAAGTATTAGCATTTCCTTCGGGGTCCCTGAAATAACTAAAAAATAGGGTCATAGTGTTTGATGCTCCTGACGACACAGGAGCAGCGATGGGATCGAGTGCAGGGCCAAACCCGTTAAAAATATACAACATGTACTCTCTGTGGGGGGCACAGATATTTCACACCCTTAGGGGTTGAATTACTCAAAATCCTCCTTTTATTGCTCACATACATCAAGGAACCCCCGAACCAAATTTCAAGTCTCTAGGCTGTGCATAGATATACAAGTCAGTATATATATAAAATTCTCGTGTCACAATGTTAGTTACAATACTCCTCCGATACTCGATCGATTCTCGTGAAATTTTGTGTGCATATCGGGTATGTCTGAGAATCGGCCAACATCTATTTTTACATATTTCCACGGGATAGAAACTTACGCAGGTGAAACCGCGGGTCGCAGAAGTATATAGTCTAGGTTTAACGTTCAGTGAGACACTGTCCGACTATTTTCATCTCGATATCCACGGGATCAAAACTTACGCGGGTAAAACCGCGGGGCGCAGAAGTATATAATCTAGGTTTAACGTTGAGTAAGACACTGTCCGACTATTTTCATCTCGATATCCACGGGATCAAAACTTACGTAGGTGAAACCGCGGGGCGCAGAAATATATAGTCTAGGTTTAACGTTCAGCAAGACACTGTCCGACTATTTTCATCTCGATTTCCACGGGATCAAAACTTACGCGGCTGAAACCGCAGGGCGCAGTAGTATGTAGTCTAGGTGTAACGTTCAGCAAGACACTGTCCGACTATTTTCATCTCGATATCCACGGGATCAAAACTTACGCGGCTGAAACCGCGGGGCGCAGAAGTATATAGTCTAGGTATAACGTTCAGTAATACACTGACTATTTTTCATCTCGATATCCACGGGATCAAAACTTACGCGGCTGAAACCGCGGGGCGCAGCTAGTAGTATATATGATATATGTTGACGTACAGTAAGACTGTCTAACGACGGATGACGCCCCACCGCCTACATAATTACATTCAAAGTATTTAGACAAAACACTATTAAAAGTTAACTACGCGCTAACTTTCTTCCCATACAATGGCCATGAAAGCTTCCATACATTTCTGGGGCTTCACAATTAAATGTGAAGTGCTGAGCATATTGATTTGTAAGTACTTCTTCAAAGTTAGCCCGTGAGTGGACATTGTTAAAAGTATAATAGTATTTAATAGTTTGTTAACGAATATATTGATTATCCATTTTAATTATATTTCAAGAATCAATTATTTTAAAGGTACAAGATTGTGTGACAGAATTAATATAAGCATTTTTGGGGTAGGTAGGTAGCTAAATTAATTCTTGAAATTTGGAAAAACGCATATAGGTACTTATGTCATGCGTAAATAATTAAAAAAGTATTTTTAACTGTATTTTTAATACATTATATCATATATATTTAATTACATCATCGTAATAGAAATATTTTTAATGTAAAACCGCTTATAGAAACCTGGTCTTAATTCACCTAATCTAAATAACAATTAATTAAAAAGAGTCAAAATCAAAACAGTATTTCTTACATATTTAACGTATACAGTATAAACATACCATAGAACAAAAATATATATATCATAACTAGCTGTACCCCGCAGTTTCACCCGAGTAAATTTCGATCCCGTGGAAAATAGAGAATCATGCCATGGCATCTTATAGAAACATTTTTTCGGGATAAAAACTATGTGTTAATCCAAGATACCGTCAAATTTGCCAAATTTCAAAAATCAGTCGAGCAGTTTTTGCATGACTAACAAACAAACACAAACTTTCGCATTTATAATATTAAGATTAGGAATTAGGAATATTAGGAATTAGGATATACGTTAACAAAATATATATAGGGGAATTTAAAAAAACTTCTCCATTTATTTTATTAACTTACAAACATTTTTATGTTTTTGTCCTACAAATGAGTAACATTCACACACATAGGCTCATTTCAATTCTCTTGCTAGGTGGGGAGAATAGACAGTAGTTCCTTTATTTAATTTTAACTTAACTTCATATTTCCTTCAGGATTCGGTGTTGCATGAGTTGGCAAGGATTTCAGGACTTAACTGCATTATTCTGATGAAATTTCGCGAATATTCATTGTGTGGCACGCTACGCGTCAGTAAGCCAAACATTTCAAAACAAAGGAAAAAAGCATAACATTAAATATACAAAATTAAATAAACATATTACGTGTGTTTACTGGACTCACGACTATAACCAAACATACTGAAGTCAAACAAATGCAGGTATTACGTATGTCCACTGTACTTATTGTCAATAAATCGATCTATCATAGTAGAAAAATAAAACGATATGTAACATAAGACAATCAATTGCCGACTGAGTAGTGACTTTATTCCACATTCAAATAGTTAATGCACAAAAGGATGACATGTCAGAGACAAAGCTACAATTGCATACGTCATAGATGTCGCTACTTTGTTTATCTGCCCCCTTAATAATAAACATAGAATAACTTCATCCAAGTAATAACCTAGTAATAACCTGACATCTGTCAAAGTCCATAATTTTGTCTTTTTTATTATGGAATTTGACAGATGTCAGTTTATTACTAGGCTATTACTTGGATAAAGTTATTCTATGTTTATTAATAAGGGGCTTGATGTTTAATTAAATATTAATTATTAACAATACCCGTGCCAGAAAACCCCCGTACATAACAATGACCTTTCCACGTCTAAGAATTCCTTAATTATGTCACACCTAGAATAGTATAGGGCGCCATAAACAGGACGCAGTTCGCGCCCGTCGTAATGTAGCACGTTGTAAACACTCTTGACCCAATTTATTACTTTTTTATAAGTTACAACAGGTATGTTTGAGTTTTGATGCCCAGATTTTCATCCAGACTGTTTGTTACGTAGATTTTGGTGGCCCTGGTTTTAGAAGTAACACTTATATACGCGTAAGCTGGCGAGAGCGTTACAAAAATCACACAATGAAAGTTGTCATTTAAATTCAAAATTCAAACTCGACCTGAGTGAACCTTTTTGTATTTAAAAAATAAATATCATATGACATATTATGTCATTGTAACTACGGTAATGAATTTGTGTAATAAATAAATAATGAAGTTTTACCTCAGTTGTGTGGTCTAAAGCACACACTTTTTTTATAACATAAGGGGACAAACGAGCAATCCGAGCCATATTCATGACTACCAACGCTATGGGCGTTGGTAGTCATGAATATCCGCATAAAGGCTATACGGTTGCGTTGTTCCCCTTCCTCCTCCTCCCACCATAAGCCACCGGCTGCTTACACACCGCACGAAACGCGACAGCACAGCTGTCACTGTACGTCGGTGTCGTGTATGCGAGAGATACCTCCCCGGTCGTGTCGGCCCAATGCAGCTGCAAGGATGCAGAGTGGCACAGCTTCCTGTACCTGGTGACGATATGGTGGCATGTTTATGTTCAGAGAGTATTGATTTTAATTATTGGACTATATTAAAGCAGTTTTGGAATTTTCATAATAACTAACTATGGTGTTTCGCTGAGCACGTGAAGACGTAGTTCAGGAGACCTTAGAGAGGTATCCTGTAAGCTAGAGGTCCCAGGTCTTGTACAATTGAATTGCAATGCAGCATTGTGTGTCCTCTTAGTATATGACTGTAGTAATTAGCTGCGCACTGCGATTTCACCCGCGTAAATTTCGATGCCGTGGAAAATAGAAAATCATCCCATGGCATCCCATAGGAACATTTTTTCGCGATAAAAATTATCCTTTGTGTTAATCCAAGTTACCCTCTATGTGTGCCAAATTGCATGAAAATCGATTCAGCATTTTATGCGCAAGGAGTAACAAACAAACAAACAAACATATAAACTTTCGCACTTATAAGATTAGTAAGATTCGACAACACAGACAGCAAGTAATTAAGACAATTATCACGAAGACACGAAATAATGGAACAGAGTCCGGTTAAAACCGGTTCAAAGTTAAAATAGAACAATTATGACTCGGCGATTATCCAAAAATATACATCGTCTGGATGCCTCTTTGGTCTAGGTCGAACAAAGAACTTAAAATCGTCCTCGTGCCACGCCAACTGTAATTGATGAATTGCTAAAATGGGTTGGCACGCTCCAAAAATGTATCTCATAATCACTGAATTTGTGGTTACTATATCGCCACAGATCCGCAGAGAGGCTATACAGATTCGCTGCCCTCCTTTCTCCTCCCACCTCCATGGGCCACCGGCTACTTACTCACCGCTCGAAACGCGACAGCACAGCTGTGACTACGCCGGTCTCGTGTAAGCGAGAGGTACCTCGCCGGTAGTGCCGGCCCGATTCGGCTGCCTGTAACCATGCAGCGTGGCATTGCCTGTTACTAGACTATTGGCATACACTATTGACGTCGGGAGTCATGAAAATGGCTCCGATTGATCGTTTGCATATTTAGTTAAAAAGCCCGTATGAATGTCTACGTCCGACGGAAGCTTTAAAGGCGTGTTGTTGCCCCCCTGGTAATATATAAAACAGGTAGAGCTCCAAGATAATTAAAAAAAAGGATGAATCTCTTAATCTCTAAATTTTGAATTGATTTGACATGTCGATTCCGTTATGTAAGCCGCGGTCGCTGCTGTCGATCTTGGTTACACAGTAGCAGTGATAGAAAGATGCAGTCCAAAGATTTTAAAAAGCATGTGTGGGTTCTATTTACAGTACTTCCATTTCTGAAAATATCCCATCTAAGATTTGAATTACTTAATTATCAACGTGCTCGACTACCTTATCGCTAGGCTGTTTAAAAGACGACTCCAAAAGGAGTCGGAAATGTAACTGGATCTGTCCGAACTGTTCTCAAGAAACGTAACAGTATACCGGCCATATCGTCTATCAGACTCATTACCGAATTCCCGACGTCTAATTAGTTTTCGTTTCATTACTAAATATAGACCGACTTTGGTGAGTTGGCTTCAGGGTTTTATAAAAAAGAGATCGTATTTTTTAAAAAAGCCCTTTCCTTCCCATTTTGTGTACTCAAGCTTTCGCAATAAAATAATCTTGTGGACGACGCGCGTTTAGCTTTTATTTTTAATATATATGGGACAAACTAGCATTCGGAATTAAAAGCTTATTATTCAGTAATGTTATTATAATTAAATACCTCAGTGAAGCCTAGCTGTTGGGCTGCACCTGGCTGCCCTCTCTTTTCTTGGCTTGTATAAATCATTGCAATGTTGTACCTACCGCTTTGACTTTCTATACTCCACCCACTTTCCTCTCCACCAATTTTTTTGCATTTCCCTCGGGCTCTCTGAGATCATATCAAAAGGTCGTTATGGTCCCGCTATCGATTCTGGCGACACAGGAGTGGCGTTGGCAAGGAGTGCTGGGCCAGGCTCTATTAAAAAAATAACATTCGGAGCATTTTGATAACTATCGACGCGCAAGACATCGCAGATGCAGTTCGTTCCTACCGTCGCTCAGCTGTAAATCAGCAAAGGCACTACCACATACAAAGTGCGATTTCTGTACCAACTCCAGTTTCTTTAACTCGGTCAATATGTCGATCAATCACATTTATCGTGTAAAGTTTATTGATTGACTGTTAAAGGGAGTTTACTGCGTGCCACTCCATAATGACGTCAGTAACGTTCTTAAGATGTTATTTAAAATTAAAATATGATATTAAAGTCATACATAATCTTCACGCCAGTTGCCTAACGATCTAGGCAGGGAATAGGTACAGGTATAATTCGACCACGAAAATAAGTTACATCGGCTTTCGTCGTTGACGCAGAAGAGCGCAACATAGGCCGATCTAATCCGATTTATAACACTGATTCAATATAAACATTATTCTTCAACTCATAAGGCTTAAAATATAATAAGACGTGAGCTTATGCTATTTCACTCACGATATCTGTGCTGCATGACTTATGACGTGTGTATGAATGACAGCCTATGAGAGCTGACGTTCGGCTAAGCAACTAACGAATGCCAATACAGCCAGCTCTCGTTTGACCAATGGCGAATAAAGAATTTCCCGTGCAAAAATATTGCCTGGTGATGGGCTGAAATATTTTCGCGCCTTTCAAAAATATGTATTCTGCGCAGGTACATCGGTGTAACTTATTTCTATGGTACTATTATACCTATCATAATACTTACACACTTGCCTTGCATCTCTACATTTATAGCGTTTGTAATAATGGCCACACTTGTAATATTCACCCTAGAAAGCCCAATTTACGTTTTTCTTTATTCTGGACTCTTCTCTCCAATAAGTTGTTTATAAGACATTCGCTGGCCGCAAGTAGGACGTCGTCGGGCCATGGGTTGCCGAACGCTGATCAAATATAACGTTCGAAGTGTGCCCTGTTGCTGATAGATACGGGGCACACCACCACAAGTTCTCACAGTGGTTTTTAGTCGGTAGGGGCCCCGTGTCGAGACCGACACACCCTTGCGGCTCACCCAGGGCCGGTTGGACGGTGCCTAAAAGCAGTTTCCCTGCGAAAAAAAAGAAAAAAAATAAAACCTTCGAAGTATATTGCAAGCTCCCATTGGTGAATGCGAAGAAGGCCATCAAGCCTCCCCTACTTGCAGCACCGAGCACGGCATACCCGGTTCTTAGTCCGAGTGTGCTCCTGCACTTCTGGATTTTGTTCGAGATGTTTTTGTGGTTAGCGATTTTTCAGCAATATTTACCATCACTTATTATGATATAATTTGTAATAAACAACGGATTTTATCGCTTTTTTTCTTTTTTTTATAGGATAAGGAGCAAACGAACAGGTGATAAAATACTACCGCCGCCCATAGAGATCCGCAAAACAGGAGGCTTTGCTGGCGCGTTGCCGACCTTTTAAATAAGAGTAAGCTCTTTTCTTGAAGAGCCCCAGGTCGTATCGGTTCAGAAGCACCGACTGTGGCAGTAGATTCCACAATGATTTTGTGCGCGGTAAAAAGTTGCGACTGGAACGCACAGTTGCAGACTTGAGGACATCGAGGTGGTGGCTGTGGAACTTAGAGTTCTGCCTTGATGTCCTAAAACGGGACTCCGTGCTGGTTTATTTAAGTATTTTACACGCCCGACGTTTCAGAATCTTTACAGCGACCGTGGCCCATTGGACTGAGATGACAGATGGCCTAATGTCATTTCTGGCCATTAACAAAATTAAAAGTCCAGTCAGTCATTAAAAGTACCTGTTTTTAAGCAGATTTATATTTATTTAGCTGTTCTGAATACGGAAAAAAGTACTTATTTATTGTAGATTTACATTTGGTTTTTGATGTGATTATAACATTGGGTCACACGCCAAACATAACAGATATCTCAAGACAGCAAGACATAAAAAGCACTTTTTGCGTTAATCGGAAGAACTAAATAATTACAAATTTTCGGGTAGTTTTAATAACTTGTGACAACAACATCTGCTAACTCAGTCCACTGGCGAACATGGTGGCTGTAAAACCTCTGAAACTTGTTAAATCCTACTAATATTATAAAGGCGAAAGTTTGTAAGGATGTTTGTTACTCTTTCACACAAAAACTACTGAACGGATTTTCATGAAACTTTACAGTAATATAGCTTTCATATCAGAATAAAATAATAAGTTAAAATTTTTAATCATTTTTGAAGTTCGAAATTCACGCGGGCGAAGCCGCGGGCGGAAGATAATAATTAAATAAAACGAGTATAATCCGTTAAAAAATGTTTTATTGTAATCCGTTAAATTATAATGTGAAACATGGAGGCCCATGGGAGTAGTAGGAGGAAGGAGGGCAACGCTTCTGTATAACCTCTATGCGGATGTCTATGGGCGTCGGTAGTCATGAAAATGCCTCCGACTGCTCGTTTCCACATAAACTATAAACAACTACAAAACGCGGCTTCGCCCGCGTGGACTTCGGATTATAATAAATCCCTATAAGTTTTAACTTGGCCGCTAAATGTGGGCCTCTTAAATAGGCTCAGAGTCACTCAGCGTGCTATGGAAAGAGCTATGCTTGGAATTTCTCTGCGAGATAAGGTCCGCAATTCGGAAATCCGCAAGAGAACCAGAGTAACCGACATAGCTCTGAGGGTCAGCAAGCTGAAGTGGCAATGGGCCACATTGCTAGGAGAACCGATAACCGCTGGGGAAGAAAGGTTCTCGAGTGGCGGCCTCGCACCGGAAGACGGAGTGTTGGACGGCCTCCAACCCGGTGGACTGACGACTTGGTTAAGGTGGCGGGGAGTCGCTGGATGCAAGTGGCTCGTGACCGTGACCTTTGGCCCTCTTTGGGGGAGGTCTATGTCCAGCAGTGGACGTCTTCCGGCTGAAGATGAAATTTTAACTTATTATGTTATTCTGATATGAAAGCTATATTACTGTAAAGTTTCATGAAAATCCGTTCTGTAGTTTTTGTGTGAAAGAGTAACAAACATCCTTACAAACTTTCGCATTTATAATATTAGTAGGATTATTCAAATAAACTTAAGAAGCTATTATTGAATAGCCAAATGTGATACGTTTTACAATAGTGACACGTGTCAACCGCCAGCTCCATCTCTAGGTCAGCCCGTAACGGAGAGCAGGAAACAAACGCGCCTCTCGGGTTACCTGCCGGCCGCCCGCGACCTTCCGTCTTGTGTTTCGTCTCCAATTGTCACTGCTGTGGATGTTTAAATCATAGATTTAGAATTATTGTTCTCACTACGTGAAAGATGTACAAAGCGTGGGAGCGAGACATTCAAATTAACTTCCAATCATCGGAAAAGAAAAGAGACAGTAGATGAAGTACATATGAGACAATTATTTTACGCTAGTAAGAGGCCATAGCGGCCCGAATACATACTAATGACAAAATCAATTAATTAAGTGTTTTTGTAGTAATTCTGACATTTGTCAAATATTTTTTGTCTCGCCTCTGTTCTGGCATTGTGTATCTTGTACATTCTAAATCTATGGTTTAAATACGCATTGGCGTGAGATTAATGATAGTATCCGTATGGGAATAATAGATTAGTAATGTCATTCATAATCTGCATGATACATAATGGGCATTACATTACACATTATAAATAAGTACTTTTTTTCTTTTTTTTCTTCTTTTACATGTGGAAAATGCATTATGCATACCGCTAGCCACCGGGTATATCTGGACGGTTATGCGGGCCTCACACCCGCTAAAAACCACATGACAATCATCTTCACGCCGTTCCCGAGTAGATGGGTACAGTGGTATATAAATAAGTACCTATACCATTAATTTGCGAAATATGTTTTTCCTGGATATAAGGTTAACCTTATAATATACTTGTTCAGAAATCTTTCTTGCGTCTTAATTAAGACTCAAGAAAGATTTATGAACCGGTACATCTTTCATTGAATATCAAATTTTATTATAATGTCATTTAATGTAAAAATAAAATAAAACACAAACAGACACTCCAATTTTACT
>LUGF01021743.1:273357-288871 GCA_001625245.1 Calycopis cecrops | reverse complement strand
ATTCCACTCGTGTTTTAATACCCTTCATTATATGACAGTTGCATAAACTACTATTTAAGTGAAGTTACGTCCAAATTTAATAAAGAAACTATAGTATAATATTCACTTATTTTCTGTACTATAGTGGTACTGTGTAAAATATCTTTTAGTATTATAATAGTTTTTATTTATTATACCTACGTGAAATTAACTAAGCGGGTTTTTAATTGAAAGTCATAAAACTACTAATCGAAATAAATAAACATTTTATAAATAATAAATATTTGTTAATTTTGTTACAAATATATGTATAAAGAAAACCATAAGGTTTTATTTAATTATGTTTTTTCTTATATTTGCCAAAGTGACTTTAATTTGAATTTAGAAAGAAATTATTTTTATTGTAAAAAGATAGACCCAAAAATGAGGGCTTTAAATGTTGTTTCTTTTATTTACAGAAAAGCAATTGAGTCTTTGTTTTTCAATTGAATAGAAATAATATCATTATATATAACGAGGCGGATACCTCAGCCATGTTTTTAAAAGGGGGACGTCAGCACTGCTGGCGTCAACAACTTCAGGATGATGCTGGTCCATTGGTTTCAAATAAAACTATTCCAACTTCACAATAGCTCAGTTTTATTATCTGGGCAGCGTATCGTTGTCCCAGAGAGCTCTACACTGTACGACTACTGCGATTAGAATGATTCCTCGTCGTTCAATGGGGAGAATTTATATTGCAAGTAACAGGTGTTCAACTAATTAAGCTAATGATTGCGATAAGAACATTCAAGAATTTACACTTTGACAATCAATTGTCCCATTTTAATAAATCAAGTCGTCTTCGCGCCGATATATATGTGTATGTCAGTAGCTCACCATACAGGACATGAGTGCGCCCATGAGCAGCTCGTTGTTGGTGGTGAGGATGGGCGGTGTGACGTCACCGTCGGGCGCGCTCGGCTCGCGCACGCCCTTGCCGATGATGCCCGCGTGGAACACGGACGTGTGGCTCTGCGTCAGCTGGGTTATGGGGCCCTGTAGTGTACAACACTGTTATATTATACGTCACCTGAATATTACACACACACAGGGGCATAGCTAGTGCCGCATCTGCCCCCGGACCACCAGGGCCCCCAAGGAGCGTTAACAAACGTTTATTTTTATTTTGTTACAAATCTTTACTTTTCATAAGGGCCCCAAAACAGTTTTTTTGCGAGGCCCACACTACGCCGTTGTATGTGCAGCTCCTGAATATTGCATATTATGTCACCTGGGGCTCTAGGCCCTGCAATATACTATGTAGACGGCGCGTGGGGGCCGGCCAGCACGCGGTCTGTACTCACGTGCTTCTGGTTCATATACATGAGTGCGGGGAGGGCTGCGCGGTGCGGCGCTGCGGGCGCGGCGCGGCTGCGGAAGGCGCGCTCCTCGCGCAGCATGGCCGTCTCCAGCAGGTCGCGCAGCGCTACCGCACGCGCCAGCTTGTGTAGACACAGCGTGCGCAGCAGCCGGCAAGCGGTCTGCGCCCCCAGGAGCTTCGCCATCGTATCTAGTCATTTTTTCATCATTTTTTCGTCATCATTTTTTTTTTATTTCGGAACAAACAGTTACATATAAAATAAATATAGAAATTACAAGATGTCTATACCTATACTACTTTATCATAGTATTATAGTTCTGTTATTATCGCGCTGCAGATCAGCAATCCATTTATCTGTGTAGAGATCCGTGTTTCAATTCCTTCCATACATATTTATTTATTCGATCAATATCGCCAGTTTCCTCGATAACATGAAAAAACCAGTAATTTTTTACTTAACATTACTGACCCGACTGTTAATTTTGGACTATCTTCACTATATTTGTTGGCTTTGTCTTGCTAATACCGAACAAATGTTAATACAAATGGTGATTATCATCTTTAAGTACTTTAATTCGATATTTCTATAGAATCTGCCGTAAAAAGAAACGATTAACAAAACATTTTTGTTGTATGCTGTAGCATTTCGTGGTGTTTTTGAGAGACAGCAGACCTAAATGAAGATAGGGCATAGGATGCCAACGCACTACATAACCTCTGATATTGTAGATCCTATCCAGTTACATAGAGATCACTGGTAGAGCTCACCTTGTTCGTGCAGGCAGCGGAAGAAATACTTAACGGTGGCTTGCACCACTTTGATGATCGCCTCCACACTCGGCGGCGGGGACTTGGTGCCAGACATGTCTATCCGATCCAGCACCTACATACAAACAAACTTCAAACTGTGGTCGAGATATAAAATATTAAGATGTTGATTTATTAAACCGAGTGTTTTTTTTTATATTAATTCTAAATTGAAATGATATTGTGTTGAGCCGTACTGGCGCGCTCAATATTTCTAGTGTCAGTTTGGTCGTATTTTTTAATGATGCCATATGTATCAGCTATCGATTTCTATAGTGATCAGTGATGTAAGTGAATAGTTGATACGTGTGGAAGAAAAGAGTAGCGCCAGTATGCTGACTAGACATGGGCGTTATCGGTTATTTTCGGCAACCGTTATCTAACCGATATTTAGTTTCAATACCGGTATTGATAACCGTTGCTGAATATCGGTATTTCAACCAACTAAAAAAAAAAAAGGGAGCAAACGGCGATCGGAGCCATTTTCATGACTACTAACATCCATGACATCCGGATAGAGGTTACACATGTCCGTTTCCCTTACTTCTGCCTCCCTCCATCCATGGGCCACCGGCTACTTATACACCGCACGAAACGCGACAGCACAATTGTCACTTCACGCCGGTTTCGTGTAAGCGAGAGGTATCTCCCCTGTCGTGTCGATATAATTCGGCTACATGCATGCATATTGCATACAGCGTGGCACTACCTCTTTCTGTTTTTGTTTGTAATTAGTCAATTATGTAGCTGCTGTATCAATACTGTAAGTCCAGTCGTCCATTATACTTTGATCTATTAATATTACTATAGTTAAGCCTTAACTTCATATAAATAAAGTTGTATTTCGTAACTTTTCATAGGCCAAACTATAATGAACGTCTTTAGGAGCCATCGATGTCCAGTTGTCCATTATACTTTGATCTATAAATATTACTATAGTAAAGCCTTAACAACATATAAATAAGGTTGTCTATCGTTTATAATTTATATCAAAATGAATGCTATGTTGCTGGTTCTTGATACGATAGCCGCTGTCCGCTAGCTAATATTCGCCCCTTCTCTGTTGTACGCGTTAGGAATCGCTTAGAAAGAAAGAGAAGGCTTGGTTATTTTGGTTATTGGTTAACAAAACGAGCAACGTTGAATAGTTATTAGTTGTTAGGCAACTTTGCGTCAGTTGCATTTAAGCCTTAATGTAATATAAATAAAGTTGTCTTTCGTTTATTATTTGCTGGTACTTGATACAATTGCGGCTAGCTAATATTCGCCCCTTCTCTGTTGTACGCGTTAGGAATCGCTTAGAAAGAAAGAGAAGGCTTGGTTATTTTGGTTATTATAACTAACTAAGCGAGCAACGGTGAATAGTTATTAGTTGTCAGTTGGCAACGTTGCGTCAGTTGCGTTAGTTGTTTGTAGGTATCCGATAGTTATCCGATAACCGTTGCCAACGTTGTCAATACCGGTTAATAACGTTAGAGACATGGCAACCGTTTTCAGTTACGTTACGCTATAGCGGACACATGACTAATGCTGACTATAAAAGAAAAATATAAAACGTTATTGCGCATGCGTCACCAACAATTACCTATTGCAAAATATAGTAATTCCTCCGTGCCAGCTTATGTGCTAAGAAGGGCTAAGAAGCGGCTAAGAAAAAGTAATTCAGCCAATAATGACACTTAATGGCATATGGCATAAAACGCTTAGGTACTACAGTATTTGATATCCATAAAGAAGTGGTAAAAACGCATATTACAGTAACTGCTTTCCATACATAAAGACCAGTGGTCACAGCGCGTCGCCCACCCGCCGCCTGCGCATTTGTGTACGTCCCTCGCCGAGTGCGTAGCACGTAGGCATCTGGTCTAGCTCGAGCGCGGTGTGCGGCGCGCGCGCACGCAGCAGCCCCGCCCGCTCGGCGAGCGCGCTGCCCACCCGCGCCGCCTGCGCATCTGTGTACGTACCTAGATGAGTGCGTAGTACGTAGGCATCTGGTCTAGCTCGAGCGCAGTGTGCGGCGCGCGCGCACGCAGCATCCCCGCCCGCTCGGCGAACGCGCTGCCCACCCGCGCCGCCTGCGCATCTGTGTACGTACCTAGATGAATGCGTAGTACGTAGGCATCTGGTCTAGCTCGAGCGCGGTGTGCGGCGCGCGCGCACGCAGCAGCCCCGCCCGCTCGGCGAGCGCGCTGCCCACCCGCGCCGCCTGCGCATCTGTGTACGTACCTAGATGAGTGCGTAGTACGTAGGCATCTGGTCTAGCTCGAGCGCGGTGTGCGGCGCGCGCGCACGCAGCAGCCCCGCCCGCTCGGCGAGCGCGCCGCCCACCCGCGCCGCCTGCGCATCTGTGTACGTACCTCGGCGAGTGCGTGGCACGTAGGCATCTGGTCTAGCTCGAGCGCGGTGTGCGGCGCGCGCGCACGCAGCAGCCCCGCCCGCTCGGCGAGCGCACCGCCCACCCGCGCCGCCTGCGCATCTGTGTACGTACCTCGGCGAGTGCGTGGCACGTAGGCATCTGGTCTAGCTCGAGCGCGGTGTGCGGCGCGCGCGCACGCAGCAGGTCTGCCCGCTCGGCGAGCGCACCGCCCACCCGCGCCGCTTGCGCCGCCAGCGCGCGCCCCACACGGCCCACGCGCCACCCGCGCATCTGACCCGCGCGCCCGCTGTTCTCCCATCTGCGAATGCGTTATTGCGGCATTTACACTAAGTTATTACGACATTTATTACAAGTCATTACGGCATATACTACAAATTATAACGACATTTACTACAAGTCATTACGGCATATACTACAAATTATAAGGACGTTTACTCCAAATTATTACGGCAACGACGAACTGACAAAATAAAATATTTATTTTATATTTTTTACGTCTGCTACGATATCGTAGCAAGGTGTAAGACGTTATAAACGACATGCGCCGAATTGATCATAATAACTTCAGTATTTAACTTTTTAGCAGCGCCGCGTCGCGCTAAAAAGGTTGATTCGATTTGCATTTAACTCACTGATCTTTATATTACTAGATAGCTAATACATATTATGGAAGAATATATACAGGGTTAGTTTTAGGTCACCAGCCAAATTTTAAAATAAGGAACTAAAGTCAACCCAATAATGAGTTTTAATATTATCATCTAATTATAACATTTTGTTAAATAAAATTTGATTTGAAATGGACCTTATAAATACATCGATCGTTGTTCGCTCACGAAGTGTATCAGGGACACCGACCTTCGCGACTCGCGAGTGGATGCCATGTGGTAACCATAAAATATGTTATAAACATGGGACAAAGTAATTGTTGCGAATTATTATTATTTTATTTCTTAAATTAAATGTATTATATTGCTTCTAAACCAAACCTGAAAATTTGGAACTGGGGGTGCCTAGATAGCGCCTCGACATACTGAGTTTAGCATCATCGTCTGTGCGTCAAGTTTCATACAATCAAAGCAGAAGAGAAAAAGATTTGTCAAGAATGTATACAACTATACTATGGTGTAAATATATTGTAAATGGTGGTGGCCCATGTGTTTTAAACTACATGTTAGTTCATTCGTCAGTTTTGAGTTATGTTTGTTAACTGGCCACAAAGGTAAAATCAAGAGATCTGCGTAGAAGTAAGGAGCTCAGGGGTTTAATTTATCATAAAATTACAAACACTCTCCACATACCTCAAAAGCTTGATGATATTGAGACACAAATAATGCAGATACGTCTTCTGATCGGCACTCTCTTCTATGAAACATCTCTTTATCTGCGTATCTGACAGCTGCGCGTCTCTGAAGGCGTACTCTATCCCAGTTCTTATGAGGGCGTGGTATCGCTCCGTGTCGGGGCTGATGTCGGCGGAGTCTCCCGGACTGTGCATGGTGAGCGTGCCGGATATTATCCGCACGAGTAGAGCCAGGGTCGTGTCCGTGCGGGAGTACTGGAGGAGGTAGCTGATGGTGCTCACGAATTCCGACGGCAGGTTGTACGCTGAAACATATAGGCGTATGAGTGTAGTGGCGCTGCAAATAGGGTTGGCTTCCAATGGGCTACCGGCTATCCACAAATAGGGTTGCCAGAGCGGGATTCACCTGTAGTAAGCTGACTATCTAAAATGACATGATACTTACACTCTAATATCAGTATCCTGGCGATAGAGTACTGCTCTTTAGTAATGTCATATAAATAAGTAATGGAGTGGAGAAACCAAACTAAAAAAACATAATTAAAAAAAGCTAAATTGGGCTTCTAGTGTGAATATCACAAGTGCGGCCCACGTTTAGTTTATTTTGCCGCCTTGCGGCCCTTGTCTCCCACAAGGTTCCCTACTGCTGATATAGAATGACGTGATACTCACAAACCAATATCAGTAACCTGGCAACGCAGTACTGCTCTGTAGTAAACTGTCTATCTAAAACGACATGATACTCACTAATACTACTGTCTACCTACTCTCAACCTAAAATGACGTGATACTCACAAACCAATATCAGTATCCTGGCTACTGAGTACTGCTCGAGCTGGTTGCCCGTCAGCAGCTTCTCCCTGATGACGTCAATGTCCTCCGCGGCGCTCGTCACCAGCGGGGGGATCTGGTCCGGGAACAGACTCTCGTACTCCAACTTTTGTAGGAGATATTCTGTAATAAATATTATGAAGAGTTTATTTTAGAACGATCATTGAACATATATAAAAATATTTTTTCTTTTGTTCATTTACCTATTGTTCATGTGACTTTATAAATCTTTACTAATACTAAACTACAAATAATAATATAATCCTCCCTCCCCCGCCTCCACGGGCCACCGGATACTTACACACGAAGCGCGACAGTACGTCTGTGATTGTACACCGGTATCATTTAAGCGTACTAAATATATTACTCTAACCTTTCGGTTACCGCGGACGTTCATTGACGCTTCAAAAACACGCAGCGAACACGTGGTCGGTACCGGGAGAATTAATAAAGAACTCAAATGGAGCTGGACATGTCTGCCACAGACCTGACGAGTCTTGGGCAAAAATTGCCACTTTATGGGACCCAGACTCGGCAGACCAAAAAGGAGATGTCAAGATGGACTCGACGTATACCCGCCTGATGAATCTATGAACAGAGAAAGATGGAAAAAATGGGGGGAGGCATGTGCGCAACAATAGGACACATAATATAGGGATTGATATAATAAAATATATCATTACGTTATAAACTCGCTACACACGACGCATAAGTTGCACATTCACGATCAGCAAGTCCCCATATAGTATAATGTACCATCACCAAAGTAATTAATTTGTGAGTGGTAGTGACATGCTGTATTGCAGTCAAGCTGGGTCGGTACGACCGGGTAGGCATCTCTGGTTCTTGGAAGTGTGTAGCGATAAAAAGGCTACGACCGCTCTTATTCTATTAAAAAAAGTTACGACATCATCTATACATATAATAAAACAGTAAAATTGTAGTGTCTGCACATTGAATATATTTACGAAAAACTAATTGGGGGCGATTTTAAAATAGTAACAGACCACTTTTCTATGATTTTTAATTTTTTTGTTTGTCTGTTTGTCCGTTTGTTCGGGCTAATCTCCAAAACTACTACGGAAACTTTTGCAAGAGGTAGTGCCACACTGCATGCTTGCATGCAGTCGAATTGGGCCGGCACGACCGGGGAGGTACCTCTCGCTTACACGAGACTGGCGTAAAGTGACAGCTGTGCTGTCGCGTTTCGTGCGGTGTGTAAGTAGCCGGTGGCCCATGGAGGTGGGGGGAGAAAGGAGGGCAACGCATCTGTATAGCCTCTATGCGGATGTTTGTGGGCGTCGGTAGTCATGAAAATGGCTCCGGCTGCTCGTTTACCCTCCTATATCATAAAAAAAAAAAAAAAAAACGGATTTTCATGAAACTTCACATTAATATAGCTTTCATATCAGAATAACATAATAAGTTAAAATTTTGAATAATTTTTGAAGTCCGAAATCCATGCGGGCGAAGCCGCGGGCGGCAGCTAGTTTTATTATAATTTTTTGATTCAGTTTGACCCCTTGAAACTGTTCAAATTCGATACTAAACCTTGTAAAAACTTTTGTACTTTTTGAAGATGTTATGGTTATGGCAAAAAGTCGACTTTGTTTTGGTGAAATATAATTTTCATTATTCAGAATCTCCAGGACCAGATGTGTTTTTTCGCAATTAATAAGCTGATGCTTGAGGTCTTCTAACCTCAACTACTTATAGTAACTAAACTAAACTAAATTTAGTTTAGTTACTCTTTAATTACAACCGTTGCCAATATTTTGCTGGCTCTATATTAGTAAACCCAAATTTAAATTAATTTTTAAGCTATATCCTTACCAAGAAGCTGCCTGCAAAACAGGTTCCTCTGCGCCTGCCGCAGCAGCAGCAAGAAACAGCGGCAGTCGGCGCGCATCAGCAGAGCCACCACCGACGCGGGCCCGACGCCCTCCCACGCGGCCCCGTGCCGCTGCGCCGCGCACACCGCACTGAGGCGCTCCATTACGCTCTCCGTCACTGTCAAAGAATAATGCAAAATGCTGTTATACCTATATACAAGGTTGATAAAAGCGAGAGACATTAAATTAAACCACATATACTATGAATGCCTACAGTTAATTCGAAACTATTTATAAAAAGTTTACCACAAGTACGAAAATACTTTTTTCAAACAAGTTAAATAGCGGAAAAATGTAAACCTGCTTTGTACCGGGCAACTACAGCGAGCACGGGGTTAATGAGCCCGGGCAACCATAGTCAGCGATCAGCTGCGATACAGCGTGTACGAAGTGAGAAAAAACTTTTAAAAAATTCCTGTGGCTAACTATTGCTCCGAATGATCTGATTTTTGTTGTATAGCCTGGAAATGATACATTAAATATGTGGTTTCATTTAATGCCTCTCGCTTTTATGAACCTTGTACATAGAGATCAGTGCACTGATTTCTTAGGTAGAGGTAGTGCTATGGAGGTGGCAGGAGAAAGGAGAAGAGCGCATCTGTATAGCCTATATGAGGATGTCTATGGGCGTCGACAGTCATGAAAATGTATGTAATATTTTACTGCATAGAAACTGTCTATCTGCATAAGATATACATGTGCTCTTTTCTTTTTGTCGGTTATGACAAGTAAATAGGGAACTAGAAATAAAGTTGACTATAGAGGTAGTGCTATTTGGGGCACGTTATATATCACCATCGTAAAGTCAGTGAAGATTTTACGTTTCGTATGAATATCAACTGTATCCAAAGGAGCAAATGGGCATCTGCATATACTGTTCTTATACTGATGTACTTAGGCATTGGTAGTTAATTAATGCAAATAGAAAATAACTATTATATTGTGGGATTTATACTTTGTCAACATGACATAGAGAACATTTTGACGTTTTGACATTTTGACGACCAGGCTGGCGCAGTGGTACAGGGCTCGGATAAGTGGAGCATGTTGCGCCAGGGGTCGCGGGTTCGAATCCCGCCTTGCTCATGGATGTTTATACATGTATTATATGTATTTCTATAATAAAAATCTTAATTATATAAAATTTCTTAAATTTATGAAACAATTTATTAAATATATTCCATTGTTTAGTACCCGTAACACAAATCCTTACGGTAGGTACTTAGCACGGGGCTAGGCTATCGTGGTGTGTAAAGTCCACAGATATTTATTATTTATTTATTATTAATATAACATGGGTGAGTTACAGGAAGAGTATCACACATGTTAGAATCTCATTGTAGCCATTGTAGTACAGTAGTAGACACAACATGTCCTACTTCTACGGTATAAATATACAATATTAACTTACATGTTTGTTCCACGTCCTGCGTAAGTGCTTTTAAAACAATGTCCGATTTTGATGCCAAATTCAACAAATACGGAATGACATCACGCTTCTTATCCGCATGACTTTTATCGCTGATAGCTTCCTGAAAAAATTATTTGAATTCAACTTTAAATTCACCTCTTCCTCTTATTGTCAAATACACTAAAAGAACTTACTTAAAATTGTTAAGTAATGAAAGTGTCTATGGAGTATATAACCAATAACAATACAAAAGCTCACTGAATATCAATCATTAATTTGTAATATGATGAAAACTCATATACTACTAAGTAACAAGGCCAATAGTGTTAGTGAATAATGAAGATTAAAAATGTTTCAGAAAATCAATTGTTGTGTTGTGGCTATGAAAATTGAAATAGTTGTGTACAGGCACATCTATTGTACTGTAGTCCTTTTAATTGTCTTTGATCATGTGGAAGTCATAATAATCCAATAATATCTGGAGAGTTGTTATGCTTTGTTCGGTAAGACTTGTGTTACATATCTTAAGGATTTGTATGGAATACAAATCCTTGAAAGATGATAGCAATATATTATTAAACATTCAAGAAATTTCATAATTTAAAAAAAAGATTATATAAATACGTTAGTTGGAGCCTTGCCTTATCCATGGTCAATTCAATATTACTATGAACTTTTTATTTATTATACTTATTAACACATTTTAGTATTGAAATGAAAAACAACACTTATTCTACCATTACGGAACTGGTGTAAAGAAATGTTGAAATCACATTTCATATTAATTTTAAAATATAGATTCTTACATGGAACAATTCCAAAAGTGCAGCTCTGACATGAAATAGGGCTGGTGGATGGTTTGCCAAGTGAGCAAGCACAGCCCTAGCTGCATCTGGGCCCAGAGCTAATGCTCGAGGTGCCACCAGGGCAGGCTCAGCCCTACCAACCCAACCCACTGCCCAAGAGCAAGCTCTACAATCTGTAAAAATTTATTTAGCATTTTATTAGAAAACCTGTATATTATAATTTTTTTATGTAGCAGACAGAGTCAAATATGTAATAGCCTGTTGATGTCTTCTAAATCCACAGTCATCCGTGAAGGTGACATGCAAACATGTTGTCAACCTTCCCCTTGCCACTCCGGTTTTGCCAGCCGCTTTTTTTTCGCTTTATTGCAAGAAAACAAATTCTTAAGATTTACTTGACAAATCACATTAATTTTTTAACCAACACACATGGGCAGTAGCCAAGTTTTACATACACTTAAATGATGAGCAGTTTTCCTTTGCCTACTCAAAACAACAAAATCCTTTATTCATCCACAGCTAGACATAGGCCTCTACTGCAAAATTTAATTATAGCTGGTCAATAATTTCAATAGGCTATGTGACAAGTTTTTTTTTTATAGCATAGGAGGCAAACGAGCAGTTGGGCACCTGATGTAAAGTGATCACCAACCCCCACAGACATCCGTAACACCAGAGGTCTAACACATGCATTGCCGACCTTTGAGGAAAGAATAAGCTTTTTCAGAACGTTTATCAGTGATCAAGGAACTTATACCATTTTTTGTTTTTATTTCTGAAGATTCATAATTCATAAAACCCACGAAAGCACTTCTTTAAGAAAAATGGCGTCTTGTGATGTATGAGCTTTGTAGAGTTCCAAAAATCACTGCCAGTACTATTTAGAACATTTTTGTTGTTGTTGTTAGTTGACAAATCCATAAGATGAGCTAGAAATTTGATAGTGTAAAGAAATATACTTTATTGTGCATATTACAGAATACAGAAAAAAAAATGTTATATTTTAAAGTAATTAACTAGTACTATCAGTAGATTTCGGAATGCAGCCTCTCTGATTTGTTGGCTCACCCACGTTTTACTACATCATGAATTTAACATGGTTTTGAGTTACATGACTCATGAATGAAAATACGTATTTTAAAATAAAGTATTGATTATTTACAAATTATTTCACTACATAATGACTTAAACCATATTAATTAAATATTACATTCAATAAGCTTTTTTTTAATACTGTCAAATAGCCTATTGACAGCTATGTATATTGTTTGGGTTGATTTTTTTATGATATTGTTGTAAATTGTAATTGTGTTTGTTTACTATTTTTTCTCATATTTTTTTTTCATCTTTAATTCTTGAGATTTATCCAAAGTAGTATACTTTACCTAGCATCATGTCAATACATTTTGCTCTCTCTTCTGCATTCAATAGAGTCAAATTCTGTGTAGTAATATCAAGGAGAACCCTGATTGGTTCGGTATTTTGAAGTGTTGAGTCTGTAAAAAAAAGTCTTGTATAGCAAAAGTTGATAAGCTCCATACATTTAAGATTATACTTGCAAAACATTATTTATAATTTACAGTAGTTCCTACAAGGATTAATTATAAAAACTAAAATTATATCTAATTCAGGTTAAAAAGAGGAAATAAACTCTCCACACTTACAAAAAAAAGCTTTGCAGCACTTGGATTCACCCACAATTCTTGGAATGAAATGGGGTTTTAATTAATCAACCAAAGAAATTTATTGTGATAATAAATAAATGTACAGTAAATAAATAAATAAATAAGCACAAAGTAGTAAATACTTACTTTGTAAACTGGCCTTATCTGTGGCTATGTCCATTATAAGTTTAATACACCAAGGAGCTACGAAAGGTGCCCAGTACTCGCCTAATGCACACAATTCAGGACCAATCATACTAACACCTTCTAGGGGGCCATTTGCAGGAGAATCTGACTGAAATATATATTCATTAATAAGGCTTACTTCTAGAACATGCAACTGGAATTCCACGCCGAAAAATAAACCAAAATTTGCTCTTATAACAATATCGTTGCTAATAGTTTTTAAAGGACGAAGCAATTCAGGCTATTCGGGCTCAGGAGTATGAATTACGGATGCTCTAGATTTACTCTCTAGCCACATGAGATACTGACATGTGGAGTGTAAGTGTCCCTAGCATTTCAAACACAAATAATATATCAACAACTCACTTCAAGGTCCACTTGATTTAATGATATATTTACTGCTTCATGAAAAATCATAGCAAAATATTCTAGGACGGCATCCCTAGCTGCCGGAAAGTTTTTTAATAAAGAAATTCCTATTTTAGTTAAATCAGGTGCATTTTGGAAACTTCTCCTTGAAACACCGTATATGAAATTATTAAGATCTGCAGATAAAGCTGTTGATTTACTTTGAGGATTCATATTAATATATTGGTTTATAGCAAACTGCAGTCATGAACGTCTAAATATTCAAAACAAAAATAATTTAAACAAGTTCGCCGATGCTCAATGGGAAATGTTGTGGGGAAATGTCAATTGTCAACACTCAAATTAGCAGTCAAATGCCGCTTGCCAACTCCTGTCAATTGTCAAATAACAACGTGTCAACTTTTGTACAAAAAAAAATAGGCATCATCATCATTCATTTTTTCGTCACTTTTAGTCACCTTTTAAAAAAATCAAAATAAAATTTAAAGACTGAACTTACATAATTTGGCATAAATTTTGATTTGGACTCGAGGGTCATGTAATTATGTAATCATAATAGCTGTTGTGGTAGGTTGTAACCTTTGTGTATATATTGTTGTTAATTGCTATCAGCATTCATTTCATTCAATTATGTATTTTTTATTTTGATTGTTTTGTCTATGTTTTGCCCCTAACTTGAGGATCATTACTTACAAACAGCAATACGAACGTGAAACCATAGATGGCGCTTATTAACAAATTAAAAATAGGTCTTAGCTAATATTATAAAAAGTTCCTTATATTTTTTATAGATGGCGTCGTTAGCATAAAAAATAAATGTGAAAATATTATAAAGCTAAGTTCAATTATTCTAAGGTTATGCGTCTCTATAGATTCCAACACAAAATAATTGAGCTCAATGTAAGTGGCAAGTTCTAAGTAGAATACCCAAACATTTGCTAACAGGTTATACCCACTCTAGGCATTATTCATGACTTCATATGCCAATAGACATCTGCATTATTGTTATGCAGCTGCGTAACCATCCTTCCTTTCTCCGACACTCAAAGGAGTCCCCGGAAACACGTAAACAGTACAAAACTAGATTGCTAATGTGTCACTTCGCACGATGTTATGGGAGCGAGAGACAGCTCCCCGGTTGAGCCGCTATTATAAGATACAAACTACAAGTCTATTCATGGTTTTGTTAGAATGAAATGCCTCTGTTATTTTAAAAAGAATAGTTAACAATCAGTGTAATGTCATCGGTTACATGTCACAAGAGCAAGAGGTATGCTGCTTTGCAGCCGTATCGATTCAGCACACGAGACCGGCGCGGGCGTAATGTCACAGCTATGCTGTCGCGTTTCGTTCGGTGTGTGTTTCCGGTGGCCCATTGAGGAGGAAGGAGGTGAAGGAAGGCAACACTTGGTTGTGTGGATGTTTATGGGCGTCGAAAGTCATTGAAAGACTTCGACGACTCGTTTGCCCCCTATGGCATAAAAGAAAATTAGTGCTTATAAATAACGTTCATCAAATAACTTAACAAAACTTGTCAATTATTGTAAGTTGGTATTTTCACATAACAAGTGTTCATTACTGACGAAATATAAAATATTTTTACTAACAACGATATATATTATTTATTTATTCAATGAGAGATTTTGTAGAAGCATTGCTCTCCTACCTCTTTCATATAAAATATTTTTACTAACAACGATATATATTATTTATTTATTTAATGAGAGATTTTGTAGAAGCATTGCTCTCCTACCTCTTTCTCCTCCCATGGTTCAACTGAAACTCACACAACGCATGAAATACAATAGCTGTCACATTACATTATATTTTGTTTCTATACCCTTACAATATTTATTATCTGTTTTTTGTTTTAGATAGAAATTACGCTAAGGACTGAAGGTCAGTGCAGCTTCATCGATATGAGAGGTATTATTATCTGTGTTCGAATGTCCTGCATTAATTATAGCAATTACTTCGTAATTTTCACTGTCACTCGTCCACATAACATTCAGCTAAATTGATACGAGAAATGAAACACTAAGGTCTAAGTGTGTACACAATGTTAACGCCAATTTGTAAGTTGTAACAGTTTGAAGCATAGACTACTATTTCATACCAGGTTTGAAGAGTGAATTGAAACTTTTATACTTTGGTTTACAATTTACAGACTATAAGTTTGTATTGATGATCACATTTTCCATGCTAATCCATGAATTTACAAGATATGTTCTTGTAATTTATGTTAGGTAAAATCTACCTATTGTGAAATTATTCGATAAACGTAATTTACAAGTACTCGTAAAAAATATTTTAACAAGTAACTTATGAGCTTATAGACTTGTAACTTTTGATGAATACGTCCCTTGTTGTATTGCCCGATTCGGGTGCAATGCAGATGCTACCTCGCACAAGCCCCGCAGCAAATAAATACACACAAATACTTAGGTAATTGCTGCGTTTCGTATATTTCGACAGATAAAACATGGTATCCCCAGTTTGAATTGCATGCAATGCTATGTTGTATCT
>LUGF01021743.1:131691-151618 GCA_001625245.1 Calycopis cecrops | reverse complement strand
GGGACGGCAATCCGACACGACCGGTGAGAGATCAGGCGCAGGACCGACGGCTTAACGTGCTCTCCGAGGCACGGGAGTGTATCACAGCCAACTTCCTGACTCCGGACTGTTATTAGAAATTGAGAAATCCCAATAACAATTATTGGTCCGACCCGGGATTCGAACTCAGGACCTCACGTCTGTGATTGAACACGCTTACCGCTAGACCACAAGGCAGTCCATCATCGAAGCAGGCAACAAACAATTAATTGAATATTAATCGACATGGACTAAAAGCGCGCATTTTGGCTGATGCCTGTCCGATCTAGTAGCAGGTTCAGTCATAGTCCAGTATACGATTCCCGGGACGGACATGAAGTCGAACGGAGGAATATCCGATCTATGTGATAGTCACTTCCAGCCCTGAGTGCCTGATAGGGTTACGCTATCACAAAATAACTTTTTTAAACAGGGGGCCAAACGAGCAGTCGGATACATGACTACCGACGCTAATTGACATCCGCTTAGAGGTTATACAGAAGCGTTGCCCTCCTTCCTCCCCACCCTGGACACTTCATGATTTGATAAGACATGCTTTACCTACGATTTCAATTGTATTTTAAGATTGCTTTGTGGTCTAACCGCGATAAAATCAGTTAAAATTGTTATGTTGTGTGTGATATTGGAGTACAATTAAGAATCATCATAGTTTTAAGTTTAGAGAATAAATTTAATATTACGCTAGTCAATATTCAACGCGCGATCAGCCGAACTGTAACCACGAGAAAGCACGTGGAGTGCGACGTTGTGACCTCTGCCGTGTCAGTGTTGCCAGACGAAACAGTACAGCATAATATCGGGGACCACTGATCTCGATAGTTATGGATTGCTGATGCGGTAGATAGTTTGATGTTATTTCACGCGCAGGATTAAGCTCTGGCGGGCACGGGGCTTGGAGACCTTGGAGTTGAAGGGAGGCCCTTTGAAGGGTACACAAATGATGTTAAAGCCCTTCAGCCGGGGCCCGGGGTTGCAGCTCCCCAAAGCCCCACCTGGTTCGAGCGCTGCACTTATTTGAACACACATCGAACCAGTTGCCGATAGAACGTTAAGATAGCAACACATGACCGCTAACACTGACAATTTAAAGTTTTGTTATAAGTCAATGCCCGAAAGTGTAATGTGATAACGTTCAATTTAGTTATACCGCCGCGCAAATATGTTGAGGCTTCTTACAGTATTTAATCAGCCAGAGAGGCCCTCACAGGCGTTCCCCTCTGCTAAAGGTAAAAGACCAAAATAGTCCATTTCTCAGATATGATGAGAGGTGTACAAGTAGTGAGGCATTATTTTTGTGTACGTATATAATATGTATGTATGTATATATGTTGCCGAATTGCATTAGTGTTTAGCGGGTAGCTAACGCGTCGCCCACCGAATTTGTCTTTTGTCTTCTTGTGTTTTTATAGGCGTTTCCTTTTGTGGCGTCTCAATTTGGAGACTGGATTCAAAGAGGGGCGTTCATGTCTTACAGTCTGGCCTCATATTTTTGAAAATTTTGCAAGTGTACCAGCTATCCATATAGCAGATATTATTGAGATTAATGTCTCTAACACTGACATTGAGGTGTCAAGAATGTCGCCATTGTTAAAATAAAACTTTTAAATACCTGTGTAGATGACTGGCAGGAGAACATCTGCATAAGGCATGACCTCTGGACTCTGGTTGTGGAGATGTTTGTGGGCGTCAGTTAGTAGTTATTTACCAAGAGGGAGTTTGTTGTTGAGTTAATGTTTTAATCAACTTAAAAATGAGGACTTAATTTTTTTTATTGTTGCAGTTAGTAAGAGGTAGTGCTTTATGCAGTTGCATAAAGCACTACCTCTTACTAACTGGAATTACTAACTTAATTGGAATTACTTCCTACTCCTCCTACTTTCTTCTGATTAAATTCGTTGCGGGTCCCAAGACAGATTTAGCCTAGGGCTCCCTGCGATCATATCAAAGGATCAAGTGTGGTTGCCGCTGTCGATCCTGGCGACACAGGAGTAGCAGCGGTGGGAACGAGTGGTAAGCCAAAGCCCGATTATTTTATGCAGTTGCACTCTTACTCAGAAGATAATGTCACAAAATGACGTAACGGTGGTCCTTTGGGTCCTCCACTCCAAAGGAGAAGAAAGGCGACACACCTGCATAGGAATTATGCAGATATCTATGGGCGTCGGCAGTTATAAAAAGGCTTCCACTGCCATCTGCATAGAGGTTATACAGATGCGCTACCCTCCTTCCTTCTCCTTCCTCCATGAGTATGAGATACTTGCACACCGCAAGAAACGTGACACCACAGGTGTCACTTTAAGCCGGTAACGTAAAGCGAGAAGTAGGGAAATCCCCGGTCGTGCCGGTTCAAATAGGCTGCAATATGGCACTACTTTTTTTTTTTTACGCAGGGGAATGCGTTACGCACCAGCCCCCGGGGTGTTTAGCTGCCCCGAGGAGTGTGGGACTCCCGGCCGAGTGCCGGTTTACCCACTAAACCCCTGCGGCTCACTCATCTTGCCGTTTTTGGGGGCACCATGGGATCGCGAGCATTCTACCACAAGGCCCCCCGGCTTTGCGATTCCGCAGCTACACTACAGAAGGCGGGCAAATTGTGCCCGACGTCTGCCTCTTCGTCGTCGTCGGTGCGGAGGCGCATCAGCTCGCGCCTCTCGCTCCTTTTCGGCGGCCTCCTTCTGTTGGATTATATTCTCACAAAAGGAGGGGAAAGCGTCCCAGCATCGCTGCCCAGAATCTTATTAACGATGCTGTGCAGCGAGAGACTATGGTCGCCGAGCTCAACAATTAGGGCCACCCTTTCTGTGGTCCATTTGGTGCAATCTGCCAGAGTGTGTTGAGCCGTGTCATCCGGCTCCCCACACTCATGGCAGACCTGTGCTGTTTTCCTTCCTATTTTGTGCAGGTAATGACCAAAACACCCGTGTCCAGTCATTACCTGCGTCATTCTGTACGATAGTTCCCCGTATGTTCTTTCCATCCAGCTTTCGAGAGAATATGGCAGTACCTGTTACAAAATATATCCCTGTGCACACATACAATATACGTATGTATATACATACCTACTCATACACATGTCACTTCACTAATTCTGCATCGGTTTCTGTGTACTCAACTCGTTTTCCAAAACATGTGTTACATAACCGACTCGCACAGAGTCTACGCCCCGCTATCGCTGTGATAACTTAATAAATTGATAAGCTCTTTGTTGTTGCGATAACACTTATCACGCTCCAAACAGACTGCCGTTGTTCGGTTTCGCGCGTTTTGATACAAACATTGATTGTATGAACTCATAGTGGACATGTCATTTGATAAACTAGCCGTAGGTATAACAATGAATGTTTGTCTGTATGTACTTTATAGAATCGTAAACTATAGATTTGATCATGTGATGATCTTTGACAATGTTGCTGTGTATGAGACTACGAAGGTTTCTGAGTTGGTACAACCAATTTTGGACAGATGGCGCCACTGTCAGTCCAATGAGTTTCATGTGTTGTCGTGACAGTTCATCTTGATTTAGCGGTTGGTGTTATAGCAATGCGCGGAGGGTACATTTGGTTTAATTTAAAAAAAATTTACAAAAGTTGCATTGTATTAGTAATCTATTCCAAAGAGCTTGCTAATAATTTAAAGCCTAAAAGGAGACGTTTCATTTTTATATGGAACTTTGGCCTCCATGATGTAGAGTTGTTAGGCTGTTTCAAAAAATATACTTAACAACAATCAACTTTCAATTTTAAATTAAATCAACTCGTTCTTTGCAAGGACGTTAAAAAAAAAGGATTGTCATCTAAGAAATGATTGAAGCACTTAGATCATTTATGATCTAAGTTGAAGCATTAAAATTGTGACAGTGTACTTATGTTTGCATGTGTAATGGCGGGCAACTGACTTTCTATTGTGTCAATGTGTGTCGTCTTTGTATACTAGCTTACTATGGGTGCTTCAATTGTTTCATGAGACTGCGTCCGTCCGTTAACGTCCTTGGTATTTTGGTTCACGAAGAGTTTATGACCCATACATCGGAGTACTAAATGTCAACTTGACAGTTCGTCGTCTTACATTTGATGGTAGATAATGAGATTGTTTTTGTTGAAATTTTGAAAATTTAGAACCAAAAAACCAAATAAAATACAAATGTGCTTGTATTTTTAATGTGATAGCCGATTTTTTGCCGATCTACAGATTTACGTACATCGTTCGGGCCAGAAATGAAACGTCTCCTTTAGTTCGTATGATTGCGTTGCGATTTAGTGAAACTTTCACTGAAAATCTATCTTTCCGTGAAACTTTAGGTATTTTAAGAACAGGACATAGGCTACATTTTTTGGAGTAAAACTTCTATACGCGCTTGAAATGGGGAGTAAATTGGCAAGAGCGTTACAAAAATCACACATCGGGCGAGGCCAATGGAAGTTGTCATTCAAATTCGATAAATAAAATTTGAATTTTGAATTTGAAACTTAGAAGTTTTTTTTTTCATGATATAGGAGGGCAAACGAGCAGCCGGAGCCATTTTCATGACTACCGACGCCCACAAGCATCCGCATAGAGGCTATGCAGATGCGCTGCCCTCCTGTCTCCTCCCACCTCCATGGGCCACCGGCTACTTACACACCGCACGAAACGCGACAGCACAGCTATCACTTTACGCCAGTCTCGTGTAAGCGAGAAGAAGAGAAGTGAACCTTTTTTGTATTTAAAAAATAAATATCATACGACATGTTAAGATTTCGTAATTACAGTAGTGAAAATCTATAATTAATTTTTACTTCAGTTGTGTGGTCTAAGGCACACACTTTTTTTAAATACTCCAAGTATTTCGTGGAGTGAGTCGTTCGTAATCACCAAAAACAAAAACTAAGGTGAAACGGTTGAGATCATCTGGACTCTGGTAAACATTAAACATATCACCCACTACGATAACGCCGTCTGGCTTGCCGCCTCTAATAATCTTTGAGGTAAATATTGATCCGTCAACACGCGATTATATTAATACATTATATTTACACGTATAATTATTGATAATGGTTTTCCTTTAACATAATGCGCAGTAGCCATTGTGTGAATTCGATAAGACCAATTTATAATGTAAAATGAGCTTGGAATTTTGACCGGTTTTTCTTGTTTAGAATTTTTGCATTTCCACGTATCGCCGGCATGTAAAAGGCATTTTATCTGACATAACGTCATACTGTATTATACTTCAAAACTGATGACCTCGTAAACAGAGAAAACTATCTCTGTCTACGGATGAGCTAGACCGGTCGTATAAATCCAGAGGACACATGAGCAAGATATTTTATCTCACAAAATGTCATATTAAATACTCCATAATTGATGAGCTACACCATTCTTTCCCAAAGTGGGCGCTAGATGCCCAGAGAACCAATATAGGGTCTAGAAAACGACAATGTTTCCGTCAGACTTTTATGAAAAACGCGCTACAAAATAACTGATTTTTAAATTGGGTTCAGGCGAAATAAGTTTGGGAATCTCTGAGCTAGACCGTAGATAGTACGATCGTATAATGCAGAGGAGATATGAGTACGTACGGAAAAAAATGTCATGAATATTTTCATTTGTTATCTTTATGGATTATGAATCTGATATCATCTATTAAAGAGAATCGATAAAGACCATGCCTTGTTTACAAAGATATTCTTATTCTAAAAAACTGCACCTATCTATGTATATTTTAATAACAACTGATTAACGAATTATCATTAGAAAAATGTACCTGGTTCTAAGTAAATAAAGAAAACAATGATAAGGAAAATGATGCAATGAAGAAACGTTTATTGTTATCGATAATATCGTTAAAACTTCCAGATTAATCGACAAAGTAATGAAATATCGATTTTATAACAGTGACACACCACTTATTGACTCCATCGTCAAGTAATACCTACATTACAGTGCTTCGTTCATGAAAAGCAGGAGCATTGCAAATATGCTTATTTTACATTGCATAAAATCTGAATAAAATAAAACCTATTCTTTAAGTCGGTGAAAGTACATTTCTGAGGGAAATTTCTTTGAAATCCAGTCCAGTATTTAATCCAGTCGAACATCCTGACAAACATCGTCAGTCGTTTTTTAGGCATAAGAACAGTATTGTTTAAGAGCCTCGCACTAGTAAGTACACTGCTTCAAGTCAGATGCCAATGGCGTAACTTTAGGTTTGGTAAGACGGCCAAATGTGACGAGTCTCAGTCTGAAAGAGGTCCTGTTAAGCCTGCAGTACATGTTGGCCGTGCGTCGACGAGTGAACGCCAATACCAACGTGTAGACAATATAATATTTGCATTGTCTGGCCATCGCTCGATGTCGCTCGCCTAGTTGGCCGAGTGAAAGCGAGTATATTAACGCCATAAGAGAGGGAAAATAGGGGAAACTAAAAGTCAAAGATGGAGCTAGTACAGAGAGTGCCCTACCCCTTGAACTTTCCATAGATCTCAAGCGGTATACTGCCCCCGATAGTTGAAAAGACGTATCTAATATTTTTTCCGAAATTGAGTTATATATATTGCCGGAATGAGGAGAAAAAGGCGCATTTTCTAATATTTTTTATATTGCGATATCTCGCTTCGTTACAGAGTTATCATAACGAAAAAGGGCGTATTTGTGAACTTCTATCTATTACTCAGAAGATGAAAAGACATATTTCCTTTAAACTTAATTGAAAAGGCACATTTACGTGTTAATGCCATTTTCATTTATAATATTTGTTTAAGTTCAGTTGTTGAAAAGGCACATCTTTCATATAAGAAGTTAATTAGACGGAACTGGTTGTATGCGCTTTCGTGCATGCTAAGAAGAAAAATCATTATCTGTAACAAGCGCCCTTTCAAAATCATCTTGATGTTAAGAAGAAAAGTATCTACATATAAGCAGTCATACGAGATTGAAAAGACGCAAATGGTTATTTGCGGCCTTTCAATTAAGCATAAGACATTTTACTCGATTTTTTTTGCAAAGAAGAAAAGGTTTTTCTTAAAAAACTAATTAAATTAAAAGAAAAATATATTTTTTATATATGAGGTATCAAAGATGAATACGTTGGCCATCATTCTGTCCAAAAAAAAGTTTCATTTTATTTATATTTTAAAGACAGCAAGGAAATTCCCGATTTTGACTTTCAAACATTTTTTTCTCCATTTTACCTTTTTGTTAGATGCGTCTTTTCAACTATCGGGGGCAGTACAAGTAGTTTGGTTTGTTGGGTAAAGGACACCCTAGCAATACCCATGCATTCTATTATTCGCTCCACAAGAGGTGGGCAGAAGATAGAGTACGAATGTGGATATAATTTATTGTTTTCTCCTACGAACGCGGGTCGTTCACACGAACTTCCTCTCATAGATCTAAATATAGTTTACGACGTTTCAGAGCTGATCTCGGCGTAGAGAATCGCCTTCCTGACTGACAATGAACGCTGTTCAGAGTCGTCATCAGCTCGGAGGAAGTATAGGACTCCTCATCAGAGCGCTGTTAGTCACGGACTCAGATGCCATTTGGATCCAACGTCTCCTTGCAATCTTCAACAAGTAAATAATCTAACGGGTAGGGGCTGTCCAACACTGTTGTCTTCTGTTGGGGGCTGCCACTTGAGAAAATTTCTCCCCCAGCTGTCATTGGACGTGGCTACACAAGACACGTTTCTCTGTATACGGATAGGACTCTAGTCGTTTTGTCTTTGTTCCTTGTCTATACATATAATTATCTATGTTTTGTTGTGCATTGTGTCTGTGTTTTCTATGATTTTTAATTTTTTTGTTTGTCTGTTTGTCCGTTTATTCGGGCTAATCTCCGAAACTACTGGACGGATTGACGGATTGAATGAAACTTTACATTAATATAGCTTTCATATCAGAATAACATAATAAGTTACAATTTTGAATCATTTTTGAAGTCCGAAATCCACGCGGGCGAAGCCGCGGGCGGAAGCTATTCTAATATAAGAAAATTATCAACAGTGTTTTCTAGCCTTTTGCTTTATTTTGAAGACACCTATGATTATAGAATGACTAAAGATTAGCTAGATTTTCAATGAACGCCTATAAACAAGCCTCTCTTGGCACTTTCGCTATCACACGTGGTAGACACGGCACGGCCGGGGAGGTACCCGCCTATACGAGACCGGCGTAAAGTGACAGGCCACCGGCTACTTAGTACTTACACACACGAAACTTGATAGCCGTCACTTCAAGCCGGTTTCGTGTAAGCGAGAGGTACCCGGTCGTGCCGGCCCAATTCGGCTACATGCATGGAGTGTGGCACTACCTCTTACTAGCTTCCTAACTTCTTGAGCTTCTATCTTCCAACTAATTCTAATGATTTGATAGCACATCACCACAACAAACTATTTCGAATGCACTAAAACTATTGTGTTATTTGGCAGCCAATCTACTGCGTACGTCCTAATTCAAATGAAGACACAAACATTCTCCGACAAATTATCTGCTCACATCTCTCCGTGGATATAACCATAAAACTGTTTTGTACAAGATTAATGGACAAGTTCTACGTCAATGGTGAGAATGACCTGGGATTTGGGAATAGGTGTCTGTATCTGACATTTGGCGGGCGTCCAAAGTACACACGTGGATTATGGCATGCTCTATTGGAAAAAGCAGGAAAGCCGATTTGGCTTTGACCTCGTCAGTACCTTATGCAAGATGCGGGGATTCTTACCCCACTTGGCTGATGACAGGTCAGTCACCCTAATAACGTAATTCGATGGGTTTAATCTTTCATTGGATGCAAGATTTTTTTTTAAAGAGCAAACGAGCAGATTGCCGGCCTTTTCAATAAGAGTAAGCTCTTTTCTTGAAGAGCCCCAGGTCGTTTCGGTTCTTCACTTATATCCTCTCTATCGTCACTTATAGCCTCTCGGTGCTCTTGAAGAGCCCCAGGTCGTATCGGTTCTTCACTTATATCCTCTCTATCGTCACTTATAGCCTCTCGGTGCTCTTGAAGAGCCCCAGGTCGTATCGGTTCTTCAGTTATATCCTCTCTATCGTCACTTATAGCCTCTCGGTGCGTGGTAAGAAATTGCACCTGAGACGCACAGCACTTGAAGCTGCTTGTAGCCTTAACCTGTGGCATTCTTTGGAGGGGCAATAGTAGGGGATCTATGTTCATCAGTGGACGTCTTCCGGTTGTTGTTGTTGTTGTTGTTGATGATGATGATGATGATGATGAACCTTTCTTTATTATCCGACTGCGCAGCGAAAAGACGGGTTATTTTATTATACATATGTAAAATTAGATTAAGTATATAAAAGTGAATAAATATTTGCAAGCTAAAATAGCAGAATATGTTGGAAACTCATACTATGTAAAACACCTATACCCATATTCGAGCAAATTAAAAATTTCTCTCTTTCTTTCTTTCTTCTTTACATTTTTACTTGCTTCGACTTCATGAAGCAAAGATTGAAATAGTTGACACGATGGAGTTTGTTTTCTATCTAGGTATATCTATCAGATCCTAGCTCGGGATTGTAAAGCTATCGCTCACACAAGAGGTAGTGCCACGTTGCATGCATGCAGCCTAATTAGAACGGCACGACCGGGGAGGTACCTCTTGCTTACACGAGACCGACGTAAAGCGACAGCTGTGATGTCGCATTTCGTGCGGTGTGTATTTCTGGTGGCCCACGTAGGGGCAAGGAGAAAGGTGGACAACGCATCTGTATAACCTCTAAGCGGAGACAGAGGGAGATCAGTATGTAAGGGAGTTTGTAGATAATATGTCACCATTTGGCGTGTCATGAGTACAGGGATCCGGGAGGCAGATGCCTGTTGACAGTTGACAGTTGATACTTTTTTTTTTTTTTTTTTTTTTTTTAATGGTATAGGAGGGCAAACGAGCAATTGTAGCCATTTTCATGACTACCGACGCCCATAGACATCTGCATAGACTACAGATGCGCTGCCCCCCTTTCTCCTCCCACCTCCGTGGACCACCGGCTACTTACACACCGCACGAAACGCGACAGCACAGCTGTCACTTCACGCCGGTCTCGGCGTGAAGTGACAGCTGTGCTGTCGCGTCACTAACGTGTCACAACTGTCCCACTTCTACTATCAGATATGAATATGTTACTATGCGATACGAATATGAACATTTTAGTCCTCATATCTTCACACCGTGCGCCATTATTGTTTTTTTATAATGTAAGAAACCAAATGAGCAGTCGGAGACATTTTCATGACTACTGACGACCAGAGATATTTGAATAAGGGCTATACAGATGTGTTGCCGTCCTTCCTCCTCCTTCCTCTATGTGCCACCGGCTACTTATACCGGTAAAGAGACTGTCTCTTTACGGCGGTATTCTGAAAGCAAGCTGCACCTCCCCAGTCGTACCAGCCGCCTCCAGCTGCATGCATGCAGCGTGGCACTACCTCTCACTAAGGGTTCTTGAGGAGTTGATGATAGATCTGAAGAACGTGCAGCGAGGAGAATATTCAGCTAGACTCAGCACGCGTGTACAGCCGAGAATACATTCTAGAACACAGGTTCCCAATTTTTTTCGTCTAACGCCCACTTTGAAAATCAGTCACTTCGTATCTCCCCCTTATTAGTTATTACACTTTGATATTCAAAGACAATTATGTCGTTTCTGGTCCCTTACCGCCCCCCTCTGAGCATCTAGTGCCCACAAGGGGGCGTTATCGCCCACTTTGAGAAAGACTGTTCTAGAATAATAACAACGCATGCAGCGTGGCAGTACCTTCTACTTAGGGTTTTTGAGAAGTTAGAAAAAGCCCCAAAAAATAACCTTAAAAATGATGTGAATATTTTAAAAATGATGTGAATCTATATTTGATCTATTGGAACCTGTCAGAATCATGGTTCCGCTGAAGAACGTAAACTCAGTATACGCGTACATTCGAGAATAGACTAGAATAATACCAGCGACCTCGGCCTGGAATTATTATCCGAGGGCGTTGCCCAGCCACTGTTAACACGTGAGAAGGATGCGTGTAGCGTACGCGTAAACAGTAATTTAATTGTGAGTAGCCGGTGGCCCGTGGAGGTGGGAGGAGGGCAGCGCGTCTGTATAAATTAGTATGTCTATGGGCGTCAGTCATGGCTCCGACTGCTCATTTGCGTAAGTCGTTAAGTCCATAGTATAGACTTGACGAGATCAGTGGAATGTCCAATGATTTGTTTTTGTTTTGCGGGGAAACGCTTTGCTCTACCGAGATCCGATGGATGGGGCTCGCGGTTAAGCCGAATCTCCATCAGTCTAAAACCCCGCAGGTGCCGTCGCCCGCCTACATCGAGGTGCCCCGGATCTGTCAGCAACAGGGCAAGTTACCACCAAGGATGATCGGAAGGGCTATTGAAATTAAAAAAGATCCAAATTTCAATAGGCTGAGTGCTTCCCTCTGCTTGGGACTCAGTTTAAATCAAATCAAATCAAATGCCAAACACCTCGAAAGCAAGATATAATAAGCACATATAGTGTTAATCGTAAAACAACTAAATAATCATAAAACTTCGGGATTTTCCAGCCTCTCAGTCCGGTCGCGACCATGCTTGCTGTCAACTGTAAAGCTAAGCTCTCAAGCTTAATCTGTGGAGTAAAAAGGTAGGGCTTGTTAAGCATTTAAATAAATCGCGAAAAGTTCAATAAAATTGTTTTATTGTAATAAGGTTAAATCCTTGTCTATAGTTTAAAATTAAAGAAGTATCTTAATGATTTTTACTAACCCCACGCGGCTTATAGATTTGGTGTTCATAAAAATCAAAAGTGTAATAATATTATAAGGCGCGATACACACTGAGCCCGCCGCGGCCGGTCCGCCGACATATTATGTCGGCAACTTTTAGTCGGCGGTCTAGTTGGCGGCTTCACTTATTACAAGTCGGATAATTTGGTCGGCGGCATGTCGGCGGCTTGAGATGAGAAATTTATTTGGCTGGATTGCTCCAAAGGGAACGAAGCTGTTGGGCAAGCTTAAGCGTACCCAAGCCACCAACATGTCGGCGGGTAACACGCGCAGGCACATGTTGCCGACATGATTCTTTTCATACAGGCCGCCGCGCCGGGTTGTGTCGCGGGCTTTGTCGGCGGCCCGGCGGGCTCAGTGTGTATTGCGCCTAAATTATATAACAAGGCGTAAACATAACAGGACCCTCATCGCCAGCTTAGCTCAATGTATAGGGGCGAGAAGGGTTATAAGGGACCCAAATAGAGTTCTTTGTTACCTTTGTACCTACGACCCAGTGGGAACGGGTTGACGAACTCTAAAAAGTTTTAATCTTTTAAGACATACGGGTTGCACTTGTGTTAATGTGATTCACTGGCTTGTACGGTCCACTTCGTCCGAATCTATACATATCATAAAACTGTAAAACTAAACGAAAAACTAATTGGGGGCGATGTTAAAATAGTATTAGAACACTTTTCAATATTTTTTAAATTTTTTATTTCTTTGTCCACGCTATATCCGAGACTACTGTATTGATTCGAATGAAACTTTTTGGGGTTATAGATACTAATCCTGGTTAACATTTATAACAATTTTTACTGTGGGAAAGTCGCTCATTCCTACAGGAAATTCAGTAATTATATTTTACCTTGAAAATTTGAAAGAAGCAAACAATAACAAATCACTTTGATTATAATAGAAGTACGCTACTCGAACGAAGTCGAGGGCACCAACTAGTTTTAAATGAGTATTAATTGTTATGATTTAAAAATGTTTAAGACTACGGTGTAGTGTATGGTGTTTGGTCGTCGTAGACCCCTTTGACGTGTTTTTAATTTCGGGTAGTGTAGGTATTCAGTTAGAGCAGTTTTTCCCAAAGTGGGCGATAACGCCCCCTTGTGGGCACTAGATGCTCAGAGGGGGGCGGTAAAGGGCCAGAAACGACATAATTGTCTTTGAATATCAAGGTGTAATAACTAATAAGGGGGCGATACGAAGTAACTGATTTTCAAAGTGGGCGTTAGACGAAAAAGTTTGGGAACCTGTGAGTTAGAGATAGTGCTGTGTTGCATTGGAGTCCAAGTTGAGCCATCAGCGAGTGAAGTTATCTTAGTTTTTTTTTTTTTTTTTTTATGGTATATGGGGGCAAACGAGCAGTTGTAGCCATTTTCATGACTACCGACGCCCATAGACATCTGCATAGAGGCATACAGATGCGCTGCCCCCCTTTCTCCTCCCACCTCCATGGGCCACCGGCTACTTACACACCGCACGGAACGCACAGCTGTCACTTCACGCCGGTCTCATGTAAGCGAGAGGTACCTCCCCGGTCGTGCCGGCCCAATTCGGCTGCATGCAAGCATGCAGTGTAGCACTACCTCTTTCAAAAACTAGTTTTTAAACGTTTTCAAAAATCTATTTACTGTAAATACGTAAAAAATAAATAAATAAAATACATAAGCTATTAGATTCTAAGCCCCAAGTTAAAATCAAAACCATCGAACCTCCATTTTGAATGCCAAAAACGATTTCTTTTAGGTGTAGATTGTTCCATGCCCTCTACAACCGTTCAATAACTTTTGGTATTTATCTGTCTCTATCCGCTTCACACCAAACAATGACTCATGTTGTTGCATGTGTGCTGCTCGTATGACTTCATTTGACTCCGTTTGCTCAGCTGCCACTCGCAGCGGCACACACATGTATGACATACCACTAGCGCTACTACATTGAAATTTTGTGTCAATATTTAATAAGTAATTGATTTGAAATGGAAGCGTCGATTCTTTCTTCCTTTCTGGAATCTTCCATTTGAAATAATAAGGAAAAAAAAGAAAGCGAACGTCAGGCTGTAACCGGTGCTGAAAATAATAGAAGCAGTCTTCTATTCTTTTCAGAATAAAGAACTCCACCCACAAGAGCTTCTAAAAAAAGAAGAATTGTATTTACACACTCCAATAGAGGGGACTATTGGGTAACTTCCTTTTCAAAATCAGGCAAGGAGATCAGGCCATAGCTCACTTATGGACTGATGCCATGCGTAGGCGAAATTTAAAAGTTTAGTTCTTGGAGAGAATTTTGTTTCTACATATTAAAGTTAAACAGGATTATCAATACTTGTTTGAGACTTTCGCGTTTGTTAAACAAATTGTAATTACTTTACGGGTTTTGACACGATAAAATATTAAAGGCCAAAATATTTACCTTTGCTCGACGTTTCGACTGGGTTACACCAGCCGTGGTCCCAAGCCGACTGGTGGTATATATTTTGGCCTTTAATATTAGTAATTAAAATATAGCATTATCAATGTTTTCAAAAGGTATACGTCGTATGAAATGGAAGCGTTTGTTTCTTAGTCATCAAACGTTCTCAAAGGGCAAACGAGCTCTCAGACCACTTGGTGGTAAGTGATCACCTGCGCCCACAGACAGTCGCAGCAACAGAGTCACCAGAGACCCCAGTAGTTGCGTTGCCGACCTTCCAGAGGCATATAAGCATGGAAAGATTTTCAAGGACCCTAATCTTGTATACCTATAAAAGGCAAAACTGGTTGACTTGTAAATCAACGCACAGTCAAAACTAATTAACTACTACTAACTTCTACTTTCGGATACAGTGGTAGATATATTGGCTTTTGTCTGTTGCAGTCTGAAAACCGTTTTCACTTTAGTAGACATTTGGCAGTAATGTCACCTAGCAAAATAAACACGTGGAAAGAAACGAGACATAAGATTATTAGTAAGAGGTAGTGCCATACTACATGCTAGCATGCAGCCGAATTGGGCCGCCACGACCGGGGTACCTCTTACACGAGACCGGCTTAAAGTGGCAAGTGTGCTGTCGCGTTTCGTGCGGTGTGTAAGTAGCCGGTGGCCAGAGAGGTGGGGGGAGAAAGGAGGGCAGCGCTTCTGTATAGCAACTATGCGGATATCTATGGGCGTCGGTAATCGTGAAAATGGCTCCGACACCCAGTTTGTATATATATACAAATCATAACTTATTTTGCATTTAACGACGCAGTATACAAACAAAGGAAACAATCCTACTAATATTATAAAGGCGAAAGTTTGTGAGTGTGTTTGTTACTCTTTCACACAAAATCTACTGAACGGATTTTCATGAAACTTAACAGTAATATAGCTTTCATATCAGAATAACATAATAAGTTAAAATATATAGGGATTTTTTATAATTTGTTATAATATAATGATAACTGTCAAGTAAGTCGGAAAAAAATCAGCCCCCTGAGGGCAATTTTGGCGTGAGCTGCCCTAATCGTTGGAATTACACAAAGATAATTACTGTACACTAAGTAATCTGGACGAATAGATTAAAAGTTATTATCACGATAAGATTGACTTAACGGAATATCTAAAGCGCCTAAAATGCGCGGCGACAAATTCGATTCTCAAAGAGATTTATTGTTTCATACAATACGTATACATTTCATATAATATTTATTTCAGTATAATATTAGATTATGTATAATAATAACAACACCATTTTTGAAGTCCGAAATCCACGCGGGCGAAGCCGCGGGCGGAAGCTAGTATAATAATATTACAAAACATAAACTTATTTTGTATTTATTGAAAGCATTCACCACACTTTGACACGTGTGAAGGACACCGAAGGACGTCCTCATAATGGCCGATGAATGGCTCACAATGAATGGTCACCCTACACGTGGGTCAGAACCGACTTGCATAACTGAGGATGCCAGTGCTAATATTACAGTTTCACAATACAACAATGAGCGGGCAACACCGTGAGAACGTAGATCTTTCTTTCAACAACATTGTTATGTGCTCTATTTCTTTTTTTTCGGGAAAAATGCATAAACACACCGCCACCGGCTTTTTATTTCCCGGAAAAATCTATTTCTTTAGAAGTAAAACTTGTACACATAAGCTACGAAAGCTGGCGAGAACGTTACAAAAATCACACATCGGGCAAGGCTAGTGGAAGTTGTCATTGAATATTCAAAATTCACATTCGATTTAATTGTAACTTTTTTGTATTTAAAAATTAATAATATCATACGACATGTTATGTCATTGTAACTGTGGTAATAAAAATCAATAATTAAGTTTTACTTCAGTTGTGTGGTCTAAAGCACACACTCTTTTTTATTTTTTTGGGACTTGAGCTCTTGCTGTGGATTCGAAGAGGAGCCCAATACAACTTCATCTGATTGCTGTTAGTGCCCGGTGACGAGACTAGCTTTGGGCTATAAACCGACCTCCCACTCTCCCGCAAATGGGAGAGATGCGTACCGATATGAGAATGTTTAAGTTAATTTTAGTGTTATTATCATGGACAGAAACCTCCCTAGTAGCACGATTTATTATTGTTTCTATAGAGTCACCAAGGGCCGTACTCTAAGGGCATATATCCCTTGCTGTATTTGAATACATTTTTTTTTATTCAGATTGAAAATGCCCCGAAAATATAAAACAGAACTTATGGCTAGACTAGGTATACTAGTTCACCCGACAGCCGTTGTCTTGTCGTTGGAAAATATGTTGTCATGGTAACGTGTAATGTTATGTGGCCGAATTGTCAAACCGTTATTTTGACCTACAATAGTGTATTTCAAGTCGAGATACCTGAAGCATTAAATAATATATTGATAAATTATAGCCATTATGTTACCTATATAACAAAAAAGTATCATCAAAATATGTCCAGTAGTTTTTGCGCGTGCGCCGCTCAAGACACAGACAGAATGACGTCTTCTACAGTTTTATCATACGTACATATAACAATAAATAAGTATAGATATAAATGTAGTGTAGATAGTGTATAACTAGTAAACGAGCCCACCCCACTTGATATCAGGTGTGCGCTACCACAAACACCACCTGCCATATTATTGTGCCCCATTTGGAATACATAACATTGTCACGGACGCATAGAGCGACGTTTTGGCAGCATATTAAAAACACCGGACGTGATCTATAGTTCGGTATAAATGTGTAGAGCCCTCGCCGGGTTCCATTGTAGATGTTTTGTATGCAAAAAAAGGGGAAAAGTGCGATTCGAACTGGGCCATAGGCAGTTGCGGATTTAGGCTTTTTTTTTAGTCGGGCTTTGGCCCACCCCTCGTTCCCATCGCTGCTATTGCTGTGTCGCCATGATCGACAACGGCAACCACACTTGACTCTTTGATATGATCGCAGGGAGCCCGAGGGAAAAGCTAAATCTGTCTTGGGACCCGTAACGAATTTTATCACAAGAAAGTAGGAGGAGTAGGAAGTAATTCCGATTTTCCTCAATAATCAAAGCGGGAGACAGTACATGATTGCAGTGACTTAAATAAGCCAAGAAGTAGAGAGAGCAGCCAGATGAAGCCCGGCTACTTTGAACCACGGAAATATAAATAAACGAATTGATATGGAAACTTTGTTGTTATCAGGGGTATTATTTTGATTTATATTTATTTGCTGCAAGTAATATTTATGACAAAATTGTTTGAGCGCACGAAAGTTCTCTAAATTGGCCACGAGGTCGCTATAATAGACTAAACAGGATTTAGGCTTATTGCCGCTATTTTTGATCAATAAAGCTATATTCATTCTTAGCATTTATTCCACCAATTATAACACAATTCACAAATATAATCAAAACCATTTTTTTTTTTTAGTTTTGGGTGTATATTTCGGCTCTATAATTTTAACGTTCTGCATAGTTTGCCGCACACAAATCGTGCCGCCCTATAGTCTATACTCAGCCTTCAAGGGCCTAAGCGTAAATCCAGCACTACATACGGGAGGTGCGGACGGCCTTCGGCCTTCTTTCGTCTTTTCTCTATAGTATAAGGGGCAAAGGAACCTTCTGGGTAGAACGTACGAACTTTTGACCCTGTGTGTGACAAAACTTCGAATATAGGTCGGAAAAAAGCATCTCTCAAGAAATGTAGTACATAATTTCCTTCTTTATGGCATAATGTACTGCATTGCGTTTTGGAAACAAAGAAAGAAGAAAACGTATTAGGAAAGTGCTACATCTTCTGAAAGAAAAAAAAAGAAATGTAGTACTTTCCTCTCTAGTTTATTTTCGGACCTGAACTGTTGCTGTGGAAGCGAAGAGTCATCGGATTTCTGAGTGCTCGTCGGGTGACAAGGCTAGATTTGGGGTCTTAAGGGGGTTTGACCCCCCACTGCCGCAGATGGGAGAGATACATCCGGATATGAAAATGTTTATAATAGCTAATTTCATTCAATAAGAGGTGTGACACACTGCACGCTTGCATGCAGCCGAATTAGGCCGGCACGTCAGGGGAGGCACCTCTCGCTTACACGAGACCGGCGTAAAGGGCTGTCGCGTTTTGTGCGGTGTGTAAGTAGCCGGTAGCCCATGGAGGAGGGAGGAGAGGAGTGCAGCGCATATGTATAGCCTCTATGCGGATGTCATGAAAATGGCTCTGAAAAAAACATGGCCAGAAACCACCGGAGTAGCACTATGCCAGGCATGTGATGATGACGATGATAAAGATGATGACATTAGTAATAGTTGTTATGTCTGTCGCGCAGTATAGACAGGTGCAGCCTACTTCCAAACAATACCCCTACAATAACAATTAAATACATTTAATTGTGAGGCTATTGCTTTGTTCATTCACTAGCTTGCCCTGTGGCTTCACACGCGTACGATATCTCCAGCGCCTGATCCATGTAGGAGCCCGTAAGGCTTAAGGGCCTTAAGATCATGATGACAGTCAGTCAGTGATTTGGTGAAGAATAAACTCGGTGAAGTGGAAATGGGCTCGTCACACACTAGAAGAACAAATAGACGGTCCATGCTTACAAAGTGAGGGCGTTTAGAGACACACATCTGTGGTCCATTAAATTTGGATAATGATTATAATGATCATGCTGAAGAAACTCAATAAACGAAAATTACGATACTCATGCGACCGGGAACTCTATTCCTACTCCACTGCTAGCCGGATAATCCCGGTCACACACCAAGGTGTAGCACCGGATTAACCAGGTAGCAAAATTAGCAGTTTCTATGGCTTTTATTCGAGGCGGTTCTCTGGAAACCATAGTCTACAGTGTCCAGGGCCTATAGCCAAAATGATAGTTAATGAATATATGTATAACTAGCTGCGATAAAACCTATCTTATGTGTTAATCCAAGTTACCCTCTATGTGTGTGAAGGAGTAAGAAAGAAACAAACAAACAAACATACAAACTTTCGCTTTTATAATATTAATAAGATGTATACCTCTCATTCTGTCTCCCTCAAAACTCCCTCTGTACATCCGTTTGTCTTACCCGGTCACGCTTTTCGTAACGCATTCACCGGCTAACTCCCCAACTCTAACGTGCGTATAGAAATTATACTTCATTACAAAGCTATAAATGTGATCTGCCTTCTAGGATTATAAATAGGCAAGCCACAAATGCGCAGAAGCGAAATGTACTCGACCTTCAAGTGCAGCGGTTCGTCAACCCGCACTGACCTAGCTTAGGACTTAGATAACATCGACTAGCTTGTCATTTATAGCACGCGTCATATTGCTAATAGCTGAGAACCGCGGATTTGCCCGCGAGAAATCTGTCCGTTAGAGAGGCGTTATTTTCGGAATGAGAAGCATTTTTGTTATTTCAAATTGTAACATATTATACTAGGTGTATCCTTGACTGCCTCGTGGTCTAGTGGTAAGCGTATTCAACCATAGATGTGATGTCCCAGGTTCAAATCCTGGGTCGAAACAAAAATTGATATTGGGATTTATTAATTTCTAATAACAATCCGGAGTCAGGAAATTTGTGGTGTTACACCTACGTTATGTACGCCTTTTGACTTTGACTGCCTCGTGGTCTAGTGGTAAGCGTGTTCAACCACAGACGTGAGGTCCTGGGTTCGAATCCCGGGTCGGACCAAAAATTGTTATTGGGATTTTTCAATTTCTAATAACA
>LUGF01021743.1:88204-100324 GCA_001625245.1 Calycopis cecrops | reverse complement strand
TCAGATTGATCAGGCACCGACCGAAGGTTGTGTCATGAGTCTGATCATCCGTCGCGCGTCGTGTATGTAAAGAGTTATGAATATAGAGGAAGCAAGGCAAGTGTAGGGATCATGATATGTGGCAGACTGTACTCTACGTACCTCGTTAGAAAACTGGCGTGGAGATGTGTTGTTGTTGTAGACTGGTTTAAGTAACGTAATTAATGTAATATTTTCGTGGAGATGTGTTGTTGTTGTAGACTGGTTTAAGTAACGTAATTAATGTAATATTTTGTAGATAAGTATCTATGGGTTTTGACACGATAAAATGTTTATAAAAGATATTAGCGAAAACAATATACCTTTTGCTCGACATAACAAACGCTAAAGTATCAAACAGGTAATGTTATTTTTTTTAATAACGTCATTTATTTTAGGTATCACAACTTATATTGCTAATGATCTCTCTCTCCTTGTTATGGCTGAAAACACAACTAAAATCCACGAAATTATGTTCTTCTTCTTCTTCTATTGTGTTAATGACTAATTAAACATTAAACTAAAGTATTTAAAATTATAAAAAAAATGATTTTGCCGGACCAGCAAGTAATTTGATACTGAAAGACCAGCATCTGGCACCTTCATCAGGTCGCCTTTAGTGCAGGTGGTAGGGCACAGAGGTCAGGACGAAAAGATGGGATATATAGTCTGTTGCTTCCAAGTACGAGACAATTTACAGCAGCCAGCAGGTTATAATACCCTAAGCAGGCGTCCGTCACTCGCTCAAGGTCACGCATTTTATGCCTACCGCTTCGACTATCGCCAACGATATCTGCAACATAGGGCCGAAGCGCCGCTCTCGCGGAAAAATGCTGGTATTATAAGTATTTTATATTTCAAACAGACAGTATTTTTTTTTTTCACGAATAAATATTTTTTATATTATTTCACATTTGTCTTATTACCAAAATCATCTAAGAACCAACCCTTGCAGTTCCGTTTTGTGACGTATTTGCACGTAAGCCATACAATCTGCATCTCTATTAGCGCGTAAATAAGGTGCATTTTTCTTCGCTGCGAACAACAGCAAGATTTTGTAGGTAATTATACCGTATTTTCACTTTTGTATGGGAATGAAGTATCTGTTAGGTTAGGTTAGGTTGTGCCCTAAGTGTCCACTAGGTTCTATTATATGTAAATAATAATTAAATCAACCACCACATTCCACACGACCTAGGAATCTACAAGAAAAGAGCTTATTCTTTCCTCAAAGGTCGGCAACGCATCTGTTTGACCTCTAGTGTTGCGGATGTCTGTGGGCGTTAGTAATCACTTTACATCAGGTGACCTAACTGCTCGTTTGCATCGTATGCTATTAAAAACACAGTGTGTTCGATGTTTCCAAAATTATCTCATTTATTTGCAACACTAAAAAAGGATTATCGGTTATAATAGACAAGCATTAAGGCGCATAATTAATAAATGTACACGCCATGTGATATTATTATAACGAAGTTTATAAATAGAGGTTATATAAAACAAAAAACATAATAAATCACGTCTACTGACGCAAGCCCAGTCAACCTTGCGATCTGTGAGCAGCACAATTTATCCAACTATCGTTTTGATCAAAACAACTCCATGTTTATGTTTATAAAACTTTCATAACGTTTGACGTATAGGCTGGGAACAGATTACAAATTTCTTGTGCTATTAAATACGATGTTTGCTGAATTTCTCAATTGTTTATTACCTGTGATGCTGCTTTGTTTATTATTAAAAAATTTAGTTTTTTTACAGCTACGCGCTTAACGTCCAAAGTTTTATTGATACTTTTTTATCAATCTGGTCGTTTTTATCAAATACTAGCTTCCGCCCGCGGCTTCGCCCGCGTGGATTTCGGGCTTAAAAATGATTCAAAATTTTAACTAATTATGTTATTCTGATATGAAGGCTATATATTACTGTAAAGTTTCATGAAAATCCGTTCAGTAGTTTTTGTGTGAAAGAGTAACAAACATCCTTACAAACTTTCGCATTTATAATATTTGTAGGATTGTAAAAGATTAATCCAAGGTCCAGTCTTGACTCTTGGCGAAACTTAACTAACACAATGATTCAAACAACTTGTGCGCTAGGTAATCTCTAGCTAACTAAGCGAAACTTTATTTAACAGATTATTAAGTAATTTAAAAAAAGAAAACTTTAATCACAAATTAATAGTTAATTAGGTAACTGCCAAGTTTTGAACTGCCTGTCAGTTGACTGTTGGTAATAATTTAAGTACCTACATTATTTTTTTTTACCTTCCTTATTTATCAGTAGGTACACCTTCGACTGGTGGCCATAACCGATTTTTTATATCCACCTATTATCCTAGAGTAAAAGATTAGCCCAGCACGACCGGGGAGGTACCTCTCGCTTACACGAAACCGGCGAAAAGTGACAGCTGTGCTGTCGCGTTTCGTGCGGTGTGTAAATATCCTGTGGCCAATGTAGGTGGGCGGAAGGAGGGGCAACGCACCTGCATAACCCCTATGCGGATTTCTATGGTCGTCGGTGGGCAAGAAAATGGCATCGAATGTTCGTTTACCCCCTTAAACTGTAAAAAAAATCAATTTACCAAGTATAGGCTTACAAGTATACACTACTGAAAGATAACAAAAACGTTACTCTTTCGGACTTGCATACTGTAACTGTTTCCCGTTTAAGGCTTGCGCAGACTAAGCATTTTTGTCCACGGACTTTTTTGTCCGCTAAAATAGATCGCTTACAACTGAACTGTTTGTACGCGGTACTTTTAATACCTCGTTTGCGTCACTCGATACAGCTCCAAGTGATCTATTCAGCGGACAAAAAAGTCTGCTAAAAAAACCCATGTCTGCCCAGGCCTTTACGATTTCCCGTTTACTGTACAGAAACAGAGCGCGACCTATTTACTCTCGTTGTGCTATTAACCGACACAGATAATTGACGCTGACATAAAGGAATTGGCTGTTTAAAACATAAGTATTCTCTAACACAATTACTCTATTTACGATGACTATAATAATGATTGTTGTTTCAATATTACAGGGAGTTTCAATAGACGGGTGTTACCTCCCCGGTCGTGCCGGCCCAGCTCGGCTGTAACGGGTGTTACCTCCCCGACCTAATTCGGCTGAATGCGTTATTGCATGCATGTAACAAGGCACTACCTATTTCTAAAGGTGAAGTCAGGTGATTGATTGCAGATCGGATAGTTACGTAAACAACATACCCATGTTAACAATATACGTTCTTTAGATGGGCTCCCGCCTACCACACGAAACGTGACACCAAGCATTAAGGATGATGAGAAAGACATTAAATTAAAGCCAGTATAGGTAGAACGACAGGGGTCATTCTCACTAATATTCTGGGACTTGCACGCGCTACTAACCCGAATATTCATACGCAAATATTAACGAATGTTTTAAGAAAACCTAGCAAGAATACTACCACAAGAAGAATATTACCATGAAATGGACGGGAACATATACAGACTAGTAGGCCAGCTCGGGTGAGCACTGTAAACTGCTTTTTTATGGTATAGGGGAGCCAGGCTGCCGTCTGCTGATTCAGAGGGACGGGTGGATGACCACTGAGCTGAACTGCTGATAGTCTTCTCCCCAAGCCTGTCCGGTATAGGCCTGTCAGAATCGCAGAGGCACGCAAGCCCACACCTCTGCAAGGTGGCAGTATCTTTGGCGAGGAACCCGGGACCATTGGCGTTTACTCCGCTTACCGCTTACCACTGCGCTAACCAATCGTCAATAAATAACCAATAACGTCGTCGGGGATCGTCTCGCGGGTTTGGATGAACCACGCGGGGATTGCGGGCCTCGGCGCTAGCGCCATTACCCGGGTGGGGCGCGGGGGGCATACTATCCCTCCGGTACTGGGGGGAGCTGATTAAAATCAGTTACCTCTGGGTATATTCCCAGTGTGGGTTAAGTCACTAGGGGTTGGGGGAGTGAAAAATGGGCCATTCAAGGCCTTGTGTGGAGTGTGGTGTGGTGACGGTGAGTGGTGTGGGTGAGGTGTGTTGTGTGGTGTGTTGAGTGGGAGTGTACGATCCTCGTCCTGATTACCGGACCCGCTGGATCGTGCACATAGGGACCACATGATATCTCACGCGGGTACGGTCGCCCGTCAGGTGGACGCGCGTGCAGCGGGGCCAAGCCTTGTAGGTGAGTGTGTGGCCCGTTGTCTGCACTACTAAACATAACCAATAAAAATGCTTGCAAACCGCTCACGTGATAAGCCACTGCCATAGAGTAATACCTTGGCGACACTAAAAAGATAAAGTTACGTACTGGCCTTAGTCAGCCTTAGCAAGAGGTAGTGCCACGCTACATGCATGCAGCGAGGACTGACAAGGTACCTCTCGCTTACACTATACCGCTATACCGGCGTAAAGTGACAGCTGCGCCGTCGCGACGCCCGTGAAGGGGAGAGGAGGAAAGAGGGCAACGTATCTGTGTTACCTCTATACGGATGTCTATGTCTATGGGCGTCATGGAAATGGTTCAGACTGCTCGTTTGGCTCCTATATCCTATATCCCATAAAAAGGTGCGATGTAGGCAACTGTGCCCCACAGCCACAAGGCTTGTGACCAGGGTTGCCAACTCAGTTGATCAGAAATCTACAATAATTTAATTGCTACAGCCGGGGTTGCCACTTGCACGCCGCCCGCCACTCGCCAGTCCGGGGGATTTTACCTGCGTTCCTGGAGCCGGGAGATTTTAAAACCTTTTTGCGGGAGAAATCCGGAACTCCGGGAGAGTTGGCAACCCTACTTGCACAGTGTGTGTATTATCTCTAATATCTCTCTCTAATCTAAATATACTAATATTATAAATGCGAAAGTAAGTTTGTATGTTTGTTACTCCTTCACGCAAAAACTGCTGAACCGATTTTCATGAAATTTGGCACACATGTAGAGAGTAACTTGGATTACCACATAGGAATTTTTATCCCTAAAAAATATTCCTATGGGATGCTATGGGATGATTTTCTATTTTCCACGGGATCAAAATTTACGCGGGTGAAACCGCGGGGCGCTGCTAGTGATATAATAATAATTACGGTTATTACAATACGTAGTAGGAATTATTATATTATATTCGAACAGTTATTTTTGCATTTGCAATAATATGGCAATGAGGTTGAAAAGTCGATAAACTTATCAGCAACAAGTCCTTAATTCTCTAATATCAACAAGTTACATTTTCCTGTAAACGTGCTCTATATTCACAGGAATAATAATTAACTAACTGGCCGCCAGCGAAACTTTTACTCTTATCAATGGTCGCCTATGAAACCTTTTTTAAATGATTTTTTGATGTCGGACAGCGACACAGTTGGCACTAAGCCGGTCGTGTAAGAAGTACTTCCAATTCGACTGCCGTAGCATGGCACTACCTCACTCCTATCCATCTCCTACTTTGGGTGAAGAGCTGAAGAAAAATGAACCGAAGGGGCTCTTTGTTCCTATTAGAAGAAAGACTTGAGGCATAGGAGAGAGGCAAGAGTGGGAACCCCACCGCATAGTAAGATGTAGTGCTACACTGCATGCTTGTATGCAGCCGAATTGGGCCGGCACGACTCGGGAGGTACCTCTCGCTTACACGAGACCGGCTTGAAGTGACAGCTGCGTCGCGTTTCGTGCGGCGTATAAGTAGCCGGCCCGTGGAGGTGGGAGGAGAAAGGAGGGCAGCGCATTTGTGTAGAGGCTGTCTTCTATGCAGATGTCTATGGGCGTCGGTAGTCAGAACAATGGCTCCGACTGCTCGTTTGCCCCCCAATACCATAAAAACTGTCCCGAATTTGGAACGGTGTCTGAATGATGAAATTTGAAACAGACAATTAGTATCCGGAATGACGACTACTTACTAACTTAAGGCCCAAGAAAATAGAAAGACCTTGGTGTAGAATCCATACCAAGGTCTTTCTACACAATAGATTATAAACAGATGAAACTGTGGGGCGCAGATAGTATATGTATAAAAACTTAAAAAAAAAAGAAAATTGAACCTCTTACTAGAGGCCACGCTATAGCAATCACCTTGACATTTCATGGGACTAGCGAAGACTATTCCGCCTCCTAAATTAGGGGGAGAATAGGACCGTTCTCCCTCTTTTCCCTCAGGTGGGTAGATAATTATTAATTACCGGTTTGCCATTTGCCATAAACTAACATAGTTGTGGCCACATCCACCATTAGATCTACACATTAACATTCCCACGGCAGATGCTTTACCCTTCTCCATCACCCCTTAATAGGCCACCGGCTACTTACAAACCACACGAAATGTGAGGTACCTCCCCGGTCGCGCCGCCCCGATTTGACCGCAATGCAACATACCATCAACTATGCGTAATACAAATAAGTACCAGGCATACATAAAACCGTTGGCAGTTTATTCTGAAACGTGATATCGATTTACCTATTAATCGATTCAACGCTTTTAACAGACTGCCGCCCTTGACCGAAATTGAGGTTATCTATACCTACAGTAATAGTATCGCGTGATATTACGTATTGATAATGTTTGAAACAAGACATTGTTGAAGAAAAGTAAAGAGGAGGTAAAGGTATTGAAAGGTAAAGGAAAGCGACAGGCAAGGTAAATGAAAGGTAAAATCCGAAATTGAGTAACCAATGTCGTGTAATGTATTATATTAACGCTATTTGAAACAAGAGATTGTTAAAGAAAATTGATCAAAGGGAATGGTACGGAAAGGGAAAAGGAAAGCAAAAGAAAGGTACCCAAATTAAAGATCAAGGTCGAAATTGAGCTTATGTATTGACGTTGTTTGGAACAAGACATTGTTGAAGTAAATTAATAGAAGGGAAAGGTAAAGGAAGGACACAGGAGTGGTAAATGAAAGGTAAAATGCGAAATTCAGGTCATCTATATCTACTGTAACAGTATCACGTGGTGTTATGTATTGACGTTGTTTGGAACAAGACATTGTTGAAGAAAATTAATAGAAAGAAAAGGTATGGAAAGGTAAAAGAAGGGCACAGGAATGGTAAATGAAAGGTAAAATTCGAAATTAAGTAAACAATGTCGTATGGTGCTATGTATTGACGCTGTTCGTTACAAGACATTGTTGAAGTTTTAGTAAAGGGGAGGGAATGGTAATTGAAAGGAAGAAAATCCTCCGTAAAGGTAAAATAAAAGTTAAAATCGGAAGTTGGTTATTTATTTTGTACCCTTGAAAATAATAATATACCATCTACATATTTAATCAAAATCTAATTGGATTGGTAAATTTTCATATTTCTTGAGCTCCTCCTAAACGGTTGAACCGATTTCAATGATTTTGTTTCGCATGCGTTTTGGTGGCGCCAAGGATTTGTGAATCTAAAATTAACAAATATCTCGGTAGATGTCGCTGCAGTCGTACCCTCTCATATCTCAAATATGCAATATTGTAGGGTATGCTGGCAATTCGGCCACATAACATTACACGTTACCATGACAACATATTTTTCAATAATGACGAGACAATGTCTGTCGGGCAGCTTCAACTATTGCAGGTATTTTCGAACTAATGCTATGTAAAAATGTGTACGGAACCGACGTCATTTAACTCCCACTCGCGCCTTACCTGTCCGTACCACTTGTCATTCACTATTCACCCGAGCCGAGTTTACATTTCAAAACGTTTGCTATGCAATTCGCCATGGAACTTTCCAGTCGGCCTAAGCATCTATTATGCATGGAAATACGCCGCATTAGATGCATAAGCGGAGCGAAAAAAACGTCCAAGCGTGAGTCGGAGAGCGTACGGCGAGTTCCGTACCAATTAGAGGTACATTTACTTTTTTTGTATAGGGGGACAAACGAGCAGTCCGAGCCATTGTAATGACTACTGACGCCCATAGATATCCGCATAAAGGAATTTTGTCCGAAAATGTATGCAAAATACCGGGTACTGTAAATCCCTCGTTTGCTTTACTCCATGCAGTTGTAAGCGTTCTATTTTAGCGGACAAAAAAGTCCACGGACAAAAATCCCTCGTAAAAATACTGTAGGCATAGATAATCTCAATTTCGACTTTAACCTTCAATTTGGGTACCTTCCTTTTGCTTTCCCTTTACCTTTCCATACCATTCCCTTTCATCAATTTTCTTAACAGTCTCAGACAAAAATACCTCGTCTGCGCAGGTCATAAGGGTCAATTCACACCAAAAGCGCGGCGAAGGGCAGCGAAGCGGAGCGCAGTTTATGTGTCATATGAATATCAATTTTATAATAATTGCTATAATACTTATTATCGCATGAGAAACTCGAACGAGACGCGCGGATTCCCGCGACGTCGCTGGAATGCGCGAAAAGTCGCTGGAATGCTCCAAAAGTCGCGGAATTCGATAATAAGTACTATAGTAATGAAAATAAAGTTGAAATTCATATGACACATAAACTGCGCTCCGCTTCGCTGCCCTTCGCCGCGCTTTCGCGCGCGCCCTGTGAATTAACTCTAAAGATGCGTAGCCCTCCTTCTTCCTCGACCCTCCATTGATGACCGGACACTTGTACTGTCAACTGTCACGCTTTTATCGAGTAAGTGTGAGGTACCTCCCTGATCGTGCCGACCCAAATCGGCTGCAATGCAGCTTGGCACTCCACCACACCACACCACACATCTCTAACAAAATCGAGTGCTCGTATATCTGTGCAACGCTTAATAATCTCTGGTAGACGTGTGCAGATTGACAAAGTCAAATTTGCGGTTCCATGCGCTCATTTTGTATGAAACGACATATTATTATAAGTTTGTAATGATTTTTTTACTGTGAGATAAATTACTAAGTTTCAATCAGAAACATTCCTTTATCTCACTTTTTTTCATGAGTCCTCCATCTTGGGGAGGTGCCGGTTTCCTTGACAGGCATAAGGACTCCGATTTTCCTTCTAAATCACGGATCCCTAATAATAAAACTTATGTAGTTTTTTACTGATAGACCTCGAAACACTTGCGAGGTCAAATATATGAACGGATCAACGGGCAAATTTAAAATGTTCTTTTTATGTGAGCCTGTTTTGTGAGCCTAAACTCTAAAGCTATACTATAGGCTATACTACTCTTGGACCTATTTCTGTGAGAGGAGACGATGCCCCAGGTCAAGAAGTCAGAGCAGAGGCCAGCTGCGCCAGCTGCCCTCGACGCCAGAGTCGCGGGAGAGGGACCTGGCCGTAATAATAATAACTAAATTAGCTGTTACACTGCTATATATTTTTTACGGCATATTAGGCAAACGAGCAGTCGGAGACATTTTCATGACTACCGACGCCCATAGACATCCGCACGAGGCTGTACATATGCGCAACCCTCCTTTCTCCTCCCACCTCCTGGGCCAGCGGCTACTTATCGCACGAAACACGACAGCACAGTTGTCACTTTACGCCGGTGTCGTGTAAGCGAGAGGTACGTCCCCGGTGCCGGCCCAATTCGCATTGGTATCGCACTACCTCTTACAAAAATATAACATCTGCCTTTACAAGTCACTAGGAGACTAGGAGTACTGGGCCGGCGCGGCGTCCGGAGAGGTCTATCAAACTGCTGCCCAGGGACGGAGATGACAAGGAAAAACATCTCTTTAACCACCAGGTTTGTGACCCCTATTTTTTTTTTACTGGGGTAAATTTCATTACGCATACCACTCGGCTTCGGGGGAAGCGAGTGGTTATGTGGGACTCTCGCCGCGTTATGCGGCGTATACCCACTAAAACCCCCAGGTGTTCCTCCCCACACGACAGGGCAATGGGAACGGGTGCCACATCCACTGCCCTCATCCGTGGGTCGCCCGTCACAAACAGGCGGCGGGCCCTCCACCGGAGAAGGGCAGGAGAGGAGTCCTCCTGCCCTTCCCTACAGGTTTGTGACCTCTACTACTCTTTCGCGACATTAAACAAAAAAAACCATCACAATAAAAACTACTTCCGCGGATTTATTATTCAACGGATAAAATAACTTTAACGCATTTTATCGCTTTTTCTTCCGGCTCAAATAAAACACGATAAAATCCGTTATTTTATAACGCAACAAGCTGTGTTCCGCGGTTTCACCCACGTTTAATTTTCAAGAAATCCATATAAACATCAACACCCTATTTCACCCCCTTAGGGGTTGAATTTCTAAAAATCCTTTCTTAGCGGATGCCTACGTCGTAACATCTACCTTGATGCCAAATTTCAGCTTGATCCGTCCAGTGGTTTGGGCTGTGCGTTGATAGATGGCTATGTCACGTTGTTGTATATAAATATATATCTAATCTAATATATAAAATTCTCGTGTCACAGTTTTCGTTGCCATACTCCTCCGAAACGGCTTGACCGATTCTCATGAAATTTTGTGAGCATATTGAGTAGGTCTGAGAATCGGCCAACATCTATTTTTCATCCCGATATTCCCACGGGATCGAAAGTTACGCGGGTGAAACCGCGGGGCGCAGCTAGTATAGATATATAACGCAATATCCGAGTAAACATTAAAAAACATGTCCAACAAATCTCACACAATGCGTGTTAAGTTTGCGAGCTCATTGTCTGAAGTCTAGGTATTTCGGTGACATCATGTGCCTCAATTATGTGTTTGCATATCAAATATACTGTTGAAACTATGCCGTTAATTATGCAATTGTCTTGCGAATAATCGATTGAATTACATTGATAACAGAATTTAGTAATTTCTAGAGTACAGAAACGGTGCCCATGGAGGTGGGAGGAGAAAGGAGGGCAACGCATCTGTATAGCTTCTTTGCGGATGTTTGTGGGCATCGGTAGTCATGAAAATGGCTCCGGCTCTCGTTTGCCCTCCTACCACCATAAAAAAAAGGTTTATCAAATGGTCTGTATTTTTGTGTCATCTTATTTTTTTTTATAGTATAAGGGGGCAAAAAGCAGTCAGCCATTTTCATGACTACCGACGCCCATAGATATCCGCATAGAGGTTATACAGATGCGTTGCCCTCCTTCCTCTTCCTCACGAAACGCAACGGTGTAGCTGTAACTTATCGCCGGTAGCGTGTGAATATGGCTGCCTCCACGGTCGTGCCGGGTTTGCGCCGGTGTAAGCGAGAGGTACCTCCCCGGTCGTGCCGGCCCAATCATTGGGTACTAGATGATAGTATTTTGCATACGAAATAATATCAAAATCCTATCTCGAATAGTATAGTATAGTATAGTATAGTATAGTATAGTATAGTATAGTATAGTATAGTATAGTATAGTATAGTATAGTATAGTATAGTATAGTACTCTGTCTCCATGGAAAAGCTATGATATGGTAATATTCTATGTAGGCGGCACAGGGGTCTGAAAATGAATATGTTGTATGACGAACATCTCACACCATGGGTATATGGTACCAGATATACGCATCTGCCTCTCTGCGGATGTCTGTGGGTGTCCGCTATAATGAATATGGCTCCGAGTTTGTTTCCTTATACTATAAACATACAATAATATAAACTAAAAATAGTATTTATAAATTATTCCATCAAAAGTAATATTGTTTTTCGGTTCTAGCGGACTCCCGCAACTTCGTTTACGTGAATCCATTTCTCTACCACAGTCGGTAAAAAAGTAGTCTATAGCCTTCCTCGCTAAATGGATAACTAATACTGAAAGAATTTTTCAAATCGGATCATATGTTCCAGAGATTAGCGCGTTCAAACAAACAAACTCTTCAGCTTTATATTACTAGTATAGATTGATGATGGCATGCACTGGGTCAATTCTCACAGTATTTCCCTATTCCCTATTCCGCTATGTACGGTGAGAAAGAAAAAACCCCGCCAGACATAATAAACATTATCCCCCTTATTAATAAACATAGAGTAACTCTATCCAAGGAATAACCTTGTAATAAACTGACATCTGTCAAATTCCATAATAAAAAACACAAAAAAAGTATGGAATTTGACAGATGTCAGTTTATTACCAGGTTATTACTTGGATATAGTTATTCCATGTGTATTAATAAGGGGGATTATGTTGTATCTACTGCTAGCCTGTCTAGCGCTGTCAGAAGTTTAGACTTCAAAAATTAAACATGGGTTTACTGTTTCATTCTCGCACAGTTGGAGTAAGTATGTGGTGTCA
>LUGF01021743.1:65373-76220 GCA_001625245.1 Calycopis cecrops | reverse complement strand
AAGCTATTGAAAACAGCGTGAAGGATCAACAGCAGGGGCTATCTATTTATTTATTTATTTAAGGACACCAACAGTACATGTATAAAACAATATTAACAATAAGTTTGAATACAAAAGAAGTGCACTTTTACAGGTGCCACAGAATTTGTATCAAGTCAATATTCAGAATAAAGCCAACAAGTAACTAGTAATAATTTCAATGTAAATAGAAATTAGTCAAGAAAATAAAATTACAAATTTGTATGCATATGGAAATTGAGTTAAATTAAATTAATGAAATTAAACATTCAGTTACCTACTTATAAGCTTAGGGCTACTATTATGTGGCTCTGTAATATAAGCTTTAGACATTAATAATTTTCCACGGACAAACCACTATGAGTTCATTAGTAATACGTTATTAAAATGACAACGACGTTATGACTGTTCTATCCCTGTAAATAATGCGACAAAAACCCAAACAAACAATTATTTACAAAGCTCTTTGGCTCGACCTGTGACTACCATGCCACATTAGAGCTTGTTTAATCATAATTCATAGCTAATCTAGAAATTACACCTTATATTGAACCCTTGAATAATTCCGAAGATCATTAAAATGCTTTTTATATAAAAACTAGCTGTGCCCCGCGGTTTCACTCGCGTTTAATTTCTAAGAAATTCATTCAAACTTTAAACCCCTATTTCATCCCTTTAGGGGTTGAATTTCTAAAAATCGTTTCTTAGCGGATGCCTACGTCGTAACATCTACCTGGATGCCAAATTTCAGCTTGATCCGTCCAGTGGTTTGGGCTGTGCGTTGATAGATGGCTATGTCACGTTTGAGTTTTATATTTATATAAAAATGAATGTAATAATAATAACAAATAAATTTAGAAAGAGGTAGTGCCACACTGCATGCTTGCATGCAGTCGAATTGGGCCGGCACGACCGGGGAGGTACCTCTCGCTTACACGAAACCGGCGTAAAGTCACAGCTGTGCTATCGCGTTTCGTGCGGTGTGTAAGTAGCCGGTGGCCCATGGAGGTGGGAGGAGAAAGGAGGACAGCGCATTTGTATAGCCTTTATGCGAATGTTTGTGGGCGTCGGTAGTCATGAAAATGGTTTCAACTGCTCGTTTGCCCTCCTCTACCATAAAAAAAAAAGGTGTGTTTGTCTGTATGTCCTTTATAGAATCGTAAACTATACATTTGATCATGACGATCTTTAGCAAAGTTGTTGCGCATGAGCCCACGAAGGTTTCTGAGTTATCACGACTAGTTTTCGACAGATGACGCCACTGTCATTCCATAAATTTAAAATATTGCCGTGACAGTTCATGCTGCTTTAGCTGTTGGTGGCGTAACAACTCGCGCAGGGCCCGGCCAGTAATTTAGTTAACGCCAAATGAATAAAAAGTATCTTATCTTGACTTTATGATATAAGTTTACCTACGTACCGTATTTTGGTTACCTGCTTCATGGTGAAATTGGAATACGTCGACTTCCTCACCTGTAGTGTTGAATTACTACACGTGTTATTTTGTAACTTCGACACTGACTTGTTATTTCAAGGATACCTACAGAATGAGGTACAAGCTTGACAGTAATATTATGTTCACTCAAACCTTTTTAAATAGCACTAGCTACGCCCCGCAGTTTCACCCGCGTAAATTTCGATCCCGTGGAAAATCATCCCTTGGCATCCCATAGGAACGTTTTTTCGGGATAAAAATTATCCTAGGTGTTAATTCCAGTTACCCTCTGTGTGTGCCAAATTGCATGAAAATCGGTTCAGCAGTTTTTGCTTGAAGGAGGAACAAACAAACAAACAAACATACAAACTTTCGCATTTACAATATTAATAGGGTTAAGTTTATTATTATAGCAATTATTATAAATGCGAAAATTTGTAAATGTGAAAAACCATACGAGCGAAGCCGCGGGTAACAGCTAGTACAGTATTCTATCTATCATAAGTATCTTAACGAACTTATATCTCCCTCCCGTTCGCCTTGCCCGGTCACACTTTTCGTAACGCTCTCGTCCCGCACTTACTCCCCAAGTCAAGAACTCAAGAATGCATATAGAAGTTTTACTTCAAAAAGAACCTCGAGGAAGTTGTAACGCAACTTCATCGAAATGACGTGTTTCATGACATAGCGTTTATACGGAGAAACAAAAACATCTTCAACACTGAATGGATGTGGGTCAGCTCATTCATGTTTGTAGGCCGGTTCCAGTTTAAGAAGCGAGTAACCTTAGACCTTTCAGACTTTGAGGAATATTAGATGTGCACTGGAGGAAACTAGAGCTGAATGGAATGGAAAAATGGAAAATGTCCTGGGGCTTACCACACGACACAGTTTTCCTAGCGCATATGTTATGTTATTTCTATGACTTACAGCGCGTTCACGACCACAGCGCGCGGTGCGAATTGCGGCGGCACAGATTCAGCAAACCGTAGATGAAATGCTGATTCGAAAGAATATTCTTTCGAATGCCAAAACGTCAGTTGTACTGTATCTGTTCACAAACATTTATCAGTATTATTTATTATACACACCTCCAAACTCTCGATTGTGTTAATAAATTAACTAGAGCCAAATGTATTTCGTTTGAAGCACGCTTCTAGCTGATGTGCGTATTTAAAATTCTCAAGAAAGCGTCGGAGGTGCGTGGATATTTTTAGCGATCGGCTATTTCCTTACTTTAGTGTTTGGTGCGGTTTTTTACGAGGTAGTGGAATCCTAGCCACTTCGCTGGGAATAGTGGTGAGGAGAGCTAAATATAGTTATGTAGCTATGACAATCATGCTGTAACTATATCGCGCTTGCTATGTTCAACAATGAACGCAGTATATAACTAAACAAAGGCCCTATCCACGATAGGGGGACTTTAAAAGAAAAAAAACTATATCACGCTGGGTTCGTGGCAAATCATCGGACGGCGCCTTGTCTAATGACAAAAAAAACAATCAAAAGCAACAGCGTATTGCACAAAAACTTTGAGTAATTAACCAATCAGAGTGGCCGCCTACAGGCGTCCCCCACTCCCAAAGGTATTAAGATCCAAGGTCCATTTCGGAGACTCGCTAGGAGAGTAGTAAGAGGTAGTGCCACGCTGCATGCTTGCATGCAGCCGAATTGGGCCGGCACGACCGGGGAGGTACCTCTCGCTTACATGAGACCGGCGTGAAGTGACAGCTGTGCTGTCGCATTTCGTGCGGTGTGTAAGTAGCCGGTGGCCCAAGGAGATGGGAGGAGAAAGGGGGGCAGCGCATCTGTATAGTGTCTATGCAGCTGTCCATGGGCGTCGGTAGTCATGAAAATAGCTACAACTGCTCGTTTGCCCCCTATACCATAAAAAAAAAAATAAAAAAAAGAGGTTTATAACCTACTGTGTGTATTATTTGTAAAACTACGTGTGCCGGTGGAACATGGAGGAAGGACGGCAACGTATCTGTATAACCTCTATGCGGATGTCTGTGGGCGTCGTTTGCCCCCTTATACTAAAAAAAATGTATCCGAATTGCAATAGCATTTAGCGGGAGGCTACCGCGTCCCCCACCGAATTTAGCATACTTTTTCGCAGTGTCTCCATTTGGTTAAATACTTTAAGCATATAAGGTCCCTCGGCTTATATTAGGGCTATAAACCCTAACTCCAATTTTCAAGATCACCAGTAGCTACCCATTTGAGAAGTAAAATTTCTATACAATTCTCGGCAGCTTCCCTAAACCTTACCTTAAGCTGGCGAGAGCGTTACAAAAATCACATATCGGGCGAGGCCAATGGAAGTCATTCAAATTCAAAATCGATTTAATCGATACTTTTTTATATTTCAAAAATAAATATCATATATCATGTTATGTTATGTAACTACGGTAATGAATTTGTGTATTACATCAATAATTAAGATTTACTTCAGTTGTGAGACACATAGGTACTTTTTTATTTATTTTATTTTGTAAGCAGCGTAAAGCACACAATATAGGTGTTATCTACATGTAGTATAAGTTACAACAGATACGTAGACATAACAACCAGACATAATACACTATATCATACAGCAATATCATGACAATACATGGCTTAGTAACGATGTTACTAGGCCACGAAGAATCAATAATATTTTTTTTTAGGGGACTAGTTATGTTCCCTATTCTACAAAACTTATAGCTTACATGATACCGGCGTAAAGGTTTAGGAAGAGGTACTGCCGCGCTGTGTTCATGCATGCAGCCGAATTGCGCCGGCACGATCGGGGAGGTACCTCTCGGTTACACGAAACCTGCGTAAAGTGACAGCTGTGCCGTCGTGTTTCCCTGAACACCGTAAGTAACCGGTAGCCCATGGAGAGGGAGTGGAGGGGGAACCTCTAGGCGGATGTTTTTGTATACCTACCTACAGTCAAAAAAGGTAAACTTAAGTACAACAATATCCTGTTAATTTTTATTTATTCTGAGTTAAAGAATTAAGGCTCTAACAAATTTTGCCTCCTATACTTAAAAAAAATTCTCGAGTCCTCGTTTGGACATGTAGCTGAATATCGACCATAGTGCTCATATAAAGATGTCTTTGGCAGTAACGGTTGAAGATAGTGATGACAATTATCATTGTTATTATTTGTTATATGAATAAATATTAAGTAGCTGGTGCCTGAGACTTCGTTCGCGTAGCGTAGTAATATTATAATCAAAGTGATTTGTTATTGTTTGCTTGCAGTGTGCCGAAATTCAAATTTCCCGTAGGAAATTTTACCGCAGTAAAAAGTGTTTTTGATGTTAACCAGGCTTAGTACCTATACGCCACAAAAAGTTTCATTCGAATCCGTCCAGTAGTTTTGGAGATTAGCCCGGACAAACAGACAAACAGGCAGACAAAAAAAAAATATATTGAAGTGTTCTAATGCTATTTTAACATAACCCCCAATTAGTTTTTCGTAAATATATTCAACTAGCTGCGCCCCGCGGCTTCGCCCGCGTAAATTTCGATATCGTGGAAAATCATTCCATGGCATCCCTCAGGAACATTTTTTCGGGATAAAAAGTATCCTATGTTATTTCTAATACCTCCAGGAATATGTGTACAAAGTTTCATAATGATCGGTCTAGTAGTTTTGGCGTGAAAGCGTAACAAACAAACTTACATTCACATTTATAATATTAGTAGGGATGTACAGACACGAATTTTACTGTTTTATCATATGTATGGATGATGAATTGATGAATGATATTAATATACAGTGGGAACGTCCAAAGGAAATATGATCACATGCGTAAAGTCCCACTTTTCTAATTAGGTCTTTAAGAATGAACATGTGTGCCGTATGCGGTCATTGGTGGTGTTTTTTATTTGCTCTTACCGTATTCTTTTCTTTTGGCATCATGTGTAGGAGGAACCAAAATATTTACATCAATGCTAAGATATTTCTTTTTTCCTCTACACTTGCTTAGATTTAGATTGTAAATAGTATTGAGGTGGCAAACATTATACTTAGACCAAGAGCCTTGATAATACTTTTCTGGACCACTTTGACACAACAACAAGAATCGTAGCCTATTATCATCAATAATGTGAGGTGTACTCAATAGTCAGTACTCTACTAATCTTATTAATTTTATAAATGCGAAAGTTTGTATGTTTGTTTGTTTGTTACTCCTTCACGCAAAAACTGCTGAACCGATTTTCTAGAAATTTGGCAAACACATAGACAGTAAATGACATGGATTAACACAGGATAGGTTTTAACCCCAAAAAATGTTCCTATGGGATGCCATGGGGTGATTTTATGGGATCGAAATTTACGCGAGTGAAACCGCGGGGCGCAGCTAGTAATATATAAGTTGCTGAGCTTGCGTATTTACATTCATTTCAAATTAAATTTGGTTTTACTTTCTATGCACTCTTGGACCGTGCAATAGAACCCCCTTTGCTACACTAATCAAAGACCTTTACTTCAAGCTTAGCTCGTAGAAGAGAAAGCTTTGTTGTGCTATAAAAAATAAAGTAAATAACAACTAAAACTGAATAACAACAACGGATCGTCACGCCCCATATTAATTACATACTGTAACGTATGTTTAACACAAGTTGAAGGAGAAAAACACAAGTGATATACAATATTTAAGTTTTGATAAACTTAAGAAATGGTATAGATTTAAGATTTTTATTACTTGTTACTTGTTGCCGGCCATTTTCCGCAACTAGACGCATTTAAGCCTTTTTTGCGTGTAAGTCTTATTATTATAGAAATAACAAATACATAATATGTTCATCTATTCATATGATCATTTATAACCTAAGCGAAATTCGACACGACACACGCATACCACCAAGTTACCAACTGAACTAATCTACAACGTTTATAATGAAGTATTAGGAGAAACGTAAAAGACGCAACGACTACACGCGTCCTACGTTAATTTATGTTAATTCCAACGCATATATTTGCCACTTCACCGCACAATTACGCAACTGCACAATAACTCTCTCTTACATAGGAATTGACCCTTCAATGCGACGTATCAATATAGACTTTAAGTCGTGAGCTGTGGGACCATTTTCGCATAACCGCCTTGGCTGCGAGGGTTTCTTTTGGGAGTTTTTTCTAAACCATTTACAATTCATGATTTAAGTCACGTACGCTCGGGGTTTGATTTTTTATATAGCTACCTTACCGAATGTTCTATAACTCTGTTATTTTTTTGTAGCAGTGATTGATGTAGTAACGACAATATTATATGATTGATTATTGGCGAAATCGAGTGATGGAGAATATGGTAGGGTAAAATATGAAATAACATAATTACACCTTGAATCTAGCATGGATATTGATAAATTATTAATTTAATACATCTATCAGTCACATAAAATTTAGGTTATTTTACTCACGGTGATTTTATCAATCTTTTGGTGGTAAGTTGGTGACAAGCACGCCTTTCTTTAGGTTCAGGATCAGCTGTGCCATAACAATTTGCCACATTTGCCTACATGATGGAAATAGTCAAAACCTTAGTTTTTTGAATTTCCAAAGCATTCCCAATAAAGCAATTATTCATTCTAAGAAGGTTAATGTTTTGGGAACTGAAACTGAAATCAGATCGGCTGTTTTTCTTCTTACCATTTACCAATTAGATAAACGAATAGATGCGAATAACTGCAAACTATAAGCGTCAACTTTTCAGGCATATTGAATAGTGAAATTGTAAAAATTGATAAACTGGGTAGCAAATTCAGTGATTTAAGTCTAATCTGATTAAATTATCTGTCAAAAATTTCTCTCTCTGTACATCTATCTTTCTTTCTTTTTCAATTCTCTGGATTCTTTGCCAAAAAAAGCTCCTAGAAGAACACAAGTAATGAAGGTATATTTTTCCTACAATAATATTAACACGTAGGCACAAAGTATTTCTATGAATAGCCCACGAGATATGATACCACATTATAATCTTGTAAGACGGCTTAAATGCGGCCTCGACTGCACGTTTTTTTATCGCATCTAGTTTATAATCACTTAGGAACCGGTTCCTTTTAGTAGACATTTTATGCGTCGAAATGGTCAATGGCTCTGCGGCAACATGTGTAATAGAATCGATTTTATATTCGATGTCTACTATGTTTGTACGTCGCCGAGTTGTAAGAGGTATAGTGCCAAAGCAGCGTTGCAGTTAAATCCAGCACGACCAGAATGTACGTCTACTTCTTGCTCGCATAATATTAAAACACAATCCTGAATCGACAACTTATAGCTGTTACACAACTATGTTATCGACTTGGTCCGGTGCGAGCATTTCTAGTAGCCCATCAGAGGGGCGGAATAAAGGATGACTACGTGTGTGTTTAGCTTGTGGCTATTTGAACAGGCGTTGATAGTTACCAAAAGTGTAACTCCCTTGTTTATGCTATAATGTAACGTTTAGATTTGTACAATAATCGATTTTCCTTACAAAACTAAATCGACTTAATCTCGATTCTGTAAAATTTCATTTAAAACGGAGTTGTTAACATGCGGTGCGTGGGCCGACCGCGTCCCTTCCCCCTTCCCCTCGCATTCCAGGGGTCCCTACGCGATTACTCGGGTCCTTTGTGCGTAAGCCGATTTGAATAAGACAAAATTGTGCGCAATACTGTTTGGGGGATCAAAATATACCAGTAATATAATTAAGTTACCATTGAATTGTAATTTAAGTCGTATTTATCGTATCCATACTAATGTAGTAAAGAGCTAAATTTGTTTGATAGTAGGGTCCTTCAGAAATACTGTTCACAAAAATACCTACTTTCTCTAACAGAAAGCTTTATTATTCAGGAGTAATCACTACATACTATAAAACAAAGTGGCTTTCCGCCGCCTGGTATGGTATATGGCTGTATGCTTAGATCTTTAAATTTACGCAACAGATTTTGATTGGGGTTTTTTATAGATAGAGTGATTCAAGAAGAAGGTTTATATGTATCATAACTCCATTTTTTCCGAAATCCATGGCGGAAGCTGCGGGCGGAAGCTAGTAAGAAGAACTTTATTAGGATTTTACAAATTGTATTTTAGACGCCTAACGATATAGGCATTTGTGGACTGGTGAGTGGTGGGTGACCTATTGTGTCAATTTATATGAACAAATTGAGTTCCGAAATAAAGGAAGTTAAGAAATATATGTAACATTTTTATTATTAATTAGTTTTATTGCTACCGGTTATTCGAGTAAAACCTTTAAGTAAATTAATTATCTACCAATAAATAAGACATTTGCCATGGTCAAGGTACGCATGGCTAGTTACCAATCTAATTTTAGGCTTCTTAGCCTGCATTATGTCCATTGGATCGGTGACAATCCTATTAGGCTAGCCAGGACAGTTAGCCTACTAGCAACTTACATTAAAAAATTAAGTTATTATACATAATATAAACCTTCCTCTTGAAAACCCCCAACAATATTTGTTGCGTAATTTTAAAGATCTAAGCGTACAGACACACAGACGGCGGTGAGCGACTTTGTTTTATATATTATGTTGAGATTTCAAACGTCGCGTTTCACAGTTTAAAATTAGAAGAAATTAATGTAATTAAAAAAATACGGTAAACTAAACTAAACAAAATAATTGAGAATCGACTAGCTTATTGATACTATAATAATCTGTAAAACCAACCCTTAAAAATAAATTTATTCACATTTTAAATAAAAACCCAATAAGGCAGATTAGGGAGAATCGACGTTTCCCGTGAAAATTAGCATTTCCGGAAAATGTTATTTGAATTTCGAACCGGTTTCACATACGTAAGGCTTCATTTAATTAGGAAACCCTTTTGCATTCGCATTGAGTGCTACCGCCTCTCAGTTCTGAGAATTTACTGTCTACGTCTAGTTTGTTTCAAGGGGAAACTCGTGTAGTACGCCCCTTAACTAGCTGGAAGTGTGTATGGGGTATAAAGAGGTTTATTACGGAATTTAGGACTCAATTAGATCCATTTTCAATCTTGTTTGGTTTGTTTTTTATAGTATGAGGGGCCCAACCGAGCAATCGAAGCCATTTTAATGACTACCGACGACATGGACATCCGCATTGAGGTTATATAGATGCGTGCTCTCCCACCTCAATGGGCCACCGGATACTGACACACCGCACGAAACGCGACAGCACAGCTGTTTTTTATGACAGTTGTGGTTCATCGAAACGTTCGCACAGGACATTCGGTTGGTAGTGATCATTTTTAGTTTTGTATAGGGGAAATATGAAAAGGCGATAAAGTAAATTGTTTGTTGAATTTCATAGGCTATTTAACTAGTTATAAATCATTTAAAAATAATATGTATTATAACTTTATAGTTTAATATAAACTTTATAGTTATAGTTTACTTATATAGTTTTGGAGTTAGTTTCCACTTCCGCTAGCGAGGCTAGTTCAATGATGACAATCTAGATCAATGGTTCTTAACCGCTGGTCCGCGGACCACTAGTGGTCCCTGGAAGCTTCTCAAGTGGTACCGCACCATGCCAATAAATAAGTGACAAGACATAACACAACTTAACCCGAGCGCGTCATGTCTTCATCATTATTACCTCCAGATCAATAAAGGAACTGGGTGATCCGCGGCGAAACTAAAATTTTTCCAAATGGTCCCTCAGGACTAAAAGGCTAAGAAACACTGATCTAGATAGAGTCTGCCCAATAGGGCTCGAGCTATCGCTCAGGTGTCCCTGTTGTCATCAGGTCCGGCGTCACCTCATCCTTCTAAGGCGGCTTCCATGAGGCTTCAGTAGGGTAAGTTCCTCCATTGAGAAGTTCAGATCCTCACACTGATTGCCAACCCAACCCGATGCGCCATATAAGGTTTCTTTTTTTTAAAAAAAAAAAGGTAAAGTCTGACCATTTTTTTTCGGACCTGTGCTTTTGCTGTAGAAGCTCAGACTTGACATGAGACTAGGTTTGGAGACGAAAGTGTGTAAGTAGGCTGCGCCCATGTAGGTGGGAGGAGGAAGGAGGGCAGCGCATCTGTATAGCCTCTATGCGGATGTTTATAGGCGTCGGTAGTCATGAAAATGACTCCGACTGTTCGTTTGCCACGCTATAATATAAATAAAAAAAAATTGCTCTCCCTAAAATATATAAATATAATAATATTATATATCTTTAAATATATTAAATTGGCCTATGTCCAACGGTGGACTGCAATAGGCTGATGATGATGATGATGATGAAAAATAGCTCTCCCTCAGATGGGAGAGATGCATCCCGTTGTGAATGTTTCAAATAGCTAATTTAACTATTATGGCCTTAGAATCTTAAGGGTACATAAGCCCTCGACTCTGCGGTCGACGCAAGCTCGCGCGGTAGCAGAGATAGGTATAGGTAGGTAGCGGTAGC
>LUGF01021743.1:46058-64566 GCA_001625245.1 Calycopis cecrops | reverse complement strand
TTGTGAAGATAGAAAGAGAGAGAGTTACGTTTATTATATTACTGTAGGAACCAGAGAGGTGCGCGCAGGGGGGGTCCGGGCCCCCCAGTCATGATAGTTCATAGAGCTCTTCTAGCTCAAGACCCGTGTCGGCCACTTTTTAGCTGCTGCGCGTGAGCTGCTCCCCTCCGTCAGAGGTGGGGAGAGGGGGATACCCGCTGTCCTTCTGGCCAAGATAATAATAGCATAACCTATTAATCTTAATATTCCGGTTTGCCTCCTCCCAGACTAGCTGGGAAAGAAGGTTGGGTCTGCAAACCCATCGACCACAAATACAGAGGCTCGAGCTACCTTAGGGCACTCGCCTCTCATACAGATGAAGCTGCACTGGGCCTTCAGCCTGTTAGCGTAGAGTCTACCTAAAAAAAAAAAGTGTGCGCGCATGTTTTCTTTCTCCCACCCTCTCATAGCCATGTTTCGTGTGTGAAGTTTCACTTCAGTCGTGTGCTCAAAGCACCTACATTTTTGTATCTGGCTACTTTGTACAATGTAACACTACATCGATGCGGACGTCTCGTTATCACCAGCTGACTTACAACTGAGGTTATCGCTTATCATTTATCGGGGCTACGAAATGTAAACAAAAGATGTGTTTATTAAAGTTTACACTAGCCTTAACACGCGGTGTCGCCCGTTTAAGGCAACCACTTGCGAAGGTTGCAATTATGAAGATGAAAGTTGCTATTCACTAGTGGCATATTGAGAGGGTTGTGTAAATTCCGTGTCGTTGTTTATTAGTAAAAAAGGAGTACGGACATCCTGTGCCACCGCATACGTAAAAAATATTTCCTTTTCAATTCACAGGGCTTTTTTAATGCCACACAGAGCAATTAAATAGTTTTTTTTTTTCAAATTCAAATTCTTATCAATGTTTATTACAATAAGAGAGTGCGAGCAACCCCCGTTCACTTGTCTGTAGAGTGTAATATCATATTCACAAGTTTTTTAATGCCACACATAGCAATTCAAATTTCAAATCAATTTTATTACATGCTAACTTGCACGTACATTCACAGACATTACATTGACATATTTAAATTTTATGTTAATTACAGAAAAGAACTAAGAGCAGCCCATGTCAAATTGCACGTATCATTCACATTCCACAGGATTGTTTAATGCCACTCACAGCAGTTCAAATTTCTTATAAATTTTCAGTACATAAAGCGTAAGGGCAGCCCATGCCATCCTGCACGTAGTACCATATTTACAGAGTGTTTAACGCTATGATAAGAAAATTAAATCCCTTATCTATGTGTGTTACAAAATATGAATGCGGTCCATGCCGAATTGCACGCAGTGTCATTCACATGCCACGGGATTTGTTTAATGCTACACAGAGCAATTCAAATTTCTTATCAAAGCTCGCGCGGTGTTGCAAGAAGAGAGTACCGGTCGTCCATGTCAACTAGATCGTAGTATCATATTCACAGGGTTGTTTAATGCTACACAGAGTAATTCAAATTTCTTTTCAATACTCATTTCATAAAATGCAACCCACGCCAACTAGAACATATTTAAATGTTGTTTAATGCCACACATAGCAATTCTCTACCACGCATGAAATGTTTTGGCCGTTGGTTACTCTCCCGTATCATTTTATTCACGGGCTTCGTTTAATGCTACACAGAGCAATTAAAGTTCTCCACAAAAGTTGATTGCATGAATATACAGGGAGCCCGTGGCTACTCGTCCGTGGCTCTATATTCCCAGGCTTCTGTTTAATGCTACATAGAGCAGTTCAAATACTCCAACGAGTATTCCATTAAAATCTCTCGCGTATGGGCTATAATAGTACATGATTTTATTTCTATTTCACCTTTACTTTTTTGTCAGGGAAACTAGGCTCAAAGTGTGGTTGTATAATGTTAGTCACCAAAATGATTATAAAATAAAACAACTCTAATAATAGATTTTATCGCGATTTATTTAATTATTTTTCAAGCTTGACGTTTTAAAAGCTTTACAGAAACCATGATCGCGGAACTGTATTTATCGTAATGAGTCATTTTCGCGTAAACTTGAGACATAATTAAGTAAAACTTTTTACGAAAAGAAGCCAAAAATTTTTAGTCTATGACAGACAGACATGGGATTTGTCATTTATCTACTGCTATGACAATTTACGCTACTGCTACGACAATTTAGGCTACTGCTACGAAAATTTACGCTAGTGCCGCGACAATTTAAGCTACTGCTACGACAATTTAGGCTACTGCTACGAAAATTTACGCTAGTGCTACGCCAATTTAAGCTACTGCTACGACAATTTAAGCTACTGCTACGTTAGCGTGGTAGTACCTATATTATGTAGCACTAGGTGCAAAAGAAGAGTGATACTTTCATGATAACTCGAATGTATTAATTACTGTTTACAAAGACTGGGTGTGGCGCCATGTAGCACTAGATGTAAGTACTTACCACCACCACTTACTATTAGAGTCTAAGCGTCCGTGCTAAGGGGTCGTTCAAGTATTAAATAAGCACTAAAAGGGGGTGGGGAGTATTAGCTTTGCAATGTTAATGATTTAGATACCTAGTTTAGGAAAGTGTAAACACGTGTAGCAAGTAAAGGTCTCAAAAGTATCTCTAGAAAGCAAGTTTCTGACAAGCTGAATGTTTTAGCATCCTAATTAAGTTGGCTAAATTTAGCAAAGTATAATTATCTCCACACTGGGTAGTAGCTAATTAAAAAAAATTAAACATCATTTAGCTAATATACTTAGCATGGTTGAGTAAGCTGGCCTTAGTCTGTATTTGTCACGTGCACTTAAGTACATAAGTTGGTTTCACGTGCAGGATGCATCATGGTCTCATCAAACACCCATTAGTTTTACAATATTTACCTACGTTTGAAAGCTGTAAAGTTTCCTCCAAAGAGGTAGGTACTTGTAAGATAATTTAAATTATTCGCATAATTATTTATTATTAACATTCATATATTTTTAATCCTATTAATAATACTGATTATATAAACAAATAATATGCTAACGTATCTATGTATTATACATATAGGTATTTAATTATAATTAAGTAAGATATTTTTAATAGCAGAAGGTATAAACGAGAAATCTGAGCCAATTGTTTACTACTGACTACAGTTTCTGCCACCGTACTCATTAACATCTGCATAAGATGCGTAGCCCTTTCCTTTGTTGCTGAGAACTGAACAAAATAACAACAACAAAAATCTACAAGCGTGCCCATTGATACTTTATGCGATTAAAACATGTTCTATTCTATTTTGGTTCTAGTTTAATCTTGGGATCCGGCATAATGATGTAGCTATCGCATACATTCTAACATAGTTCTTGAAGATTCTTTCGTAGCTTTATGATAATAGACAAATTGTAAATATTCGTGAGATTACGTCGTGTTATTGTAGTCACGTAGGCAGTAGAGCGAGACGACGACAACAAAAAGAGACACGTACACAGGCGTACGAGAGAGCGGCAATGTTTAGAGCGAGACGGGACGATGGCGTGACAACAAACATGGCTGCGCCGGGTGCCGGTCAAACCGGTTGCCGGTCCTATAGCCACGTGGGTATTGCGTCGTATTCCAACTCCCGTAACTGTTTGTCAACAAACGCCCATATGAAGGTCATGTGTACTGTAGTGTAGAAAGGCTGGGAATTCAAATGTAGAAGGGATTTGTTTGAATAATAAACATTTCATTATCATTAATAAAAGTAATTAATAACTAGCTTATTGAATAGATTAGTATAAATATAATAATTAACTTACTAAAAATATTACTTATATGCAATTAATTGCTAATTAATTGCTACAAAGTAACCCAATTTTGGTTTTTTAAGGAGATAATGCTCGAACTGCTAGGTGACCTATATATCGATACTTTTATACATAGTTTAACTACTGTTTTTAATGCATGGAAAATGCTTTATGCACCATTCATCCGATGATAACTGCTAATTGAACCATGAGGGTATGTCGGACTCAGCAATCAACCATAAAACCAACATAACCTTAGGCCGTCGTAGTGTTCTAGAATCTAGATCTAACAGCAACAGGACACCGGCTACTGCCTATCTAGTCTAGCTACCTACTAATCTAAATTCTAGTGTAATAAATGATAACCATCTACGGTACCTCGGTACTTTTCACTTACTAAGTTAAAGCAATGTATCAGAAGTCTGACGATGATGATTATTAAATTAAGCATGGCATCTTTAATTAAGTATATTTTTTATAAAACACTTTAGTTACCTAATTAACAAGGCGCAAAAAACTGTTTTAAATGTACAAAAATAGGCAAGTAGAATATTTATGTTTGTTGATCTCGCCCAAATGGCGCATAACTGACAGAGTTCCAAAAGGATGATGCAACTTTGTAAAACATGAATGACAATGACAAACAATATCGCGACTTTAAAATATTAAATTGTGGTAATTCAGTTTGACATGTTCGCCTATATGAATAAAATATTTTTAAATTTGCCCTAACTATTACGCTTCTTATTTCATTAGAAGATAAAGACAAAAACTGAGTGAAAAAATAAGTAAACACGTCAGCACCGAATGAGTACCCATGCGCTGGCAACAACACAGTTGACGGCACACGAACGCGGGTGGCGGGGCGCGGGGGGGAACGTGATCCAAGCAAGTCGGCTGCCGAGCCGGCAAATTCAGTTGGATTTCAGAACATCGAAAGGGCGGGCGTGTGCAGAATGGATCGATAAGGACATCAATAGTTTTTTTTTCATTCCGCCTTCTAACAGTGTTTGTTTAATACCTTCTGGCACATTTTTCATAATCCTTCTCGACAGTGGTGCTTCTATTTTATATGTTTTGGCGTTTTAATTTCCTACACCTTTTATTCAAAGCGCCGTTCCGATTTCTAGTCGAGAAGGCAGCCGTACAAGTTCGAAAGCGGCTTTTTTGAGTAGTTAATTCTGCTCACAAAATTTTGTAATCGCAGTAACAAATATCAGACAATTAAAATGGTGAAGAAGATAATATCGGAAGAAAGTGTGGATAGCGGTAAGTGATTTATAATACTATATTTTCCGAACTATAATATTTATCAAAGTGTCGTTTAGTTTGGTTCCCGTTAGCAACTGAAAAATCATAAACGGTTATGTCGGGTATGTTAAAAATATAAGCGGTACCGAATTAGTCTTTATTTTACCATAAGTACTTACAAGATTTTGGTTACATTATTACTATAATTTTGACTTAATTCTAAATTTTCTAGAACTTCATTGAATTTTGCTAACAAAAATAATTACAATCGTTAAGTTAAATGAGCATAAACTAGTTGTAGGTAATTATTATTAATTATAAATAATCATATTTTGCCAAACCAATATCAAATATTGGGGAATTTCAACGTTAATTTATTATATTGTTATTGTTTGTATTTAATATTAATATACGAATTATCTCTTTTCCTATTGAATGGTCCTATACAATGTTGATTGGTAGGTCAAATAACAAAAAATCAAATAGGTATTTAAGAATGAGATGCAATATTTTGAATTCACGTCATTTTTTTTAATGAACCAAATAATTCCCATTCAATTTTTCAAATATCATTGATTGTACGTTATGAAAACGGAAAACGAGACAGATATATTTCTCCTAGCTCGTGCACCATACAACATTCACTGGAGTGAGCGAGATGACAATAATAATAAGGGATACGGACTAGGGCGCGGGCGCTAAGCTATGACGTAGCATTTTATTGTATTTGTTTACTTTTGTGTGTGTACAGTCAGCTAAATTATTTGGCACAGATATTGCTTGCAGTTACCGTTTATGTTGAGTAGGCTAATTAGTTGGTATAATGATACAGCCTGTATTACCATGGTGATAAAAACCGTTCTTTTATAGGATGTTTTTACGTAATATACTATTTGTTTGAATTGAAACGAAATGAGTAATTGATAGAGTAGGAATTTAATCGATTGTAAAATAACAAAAAATTAATTCAATTTTAAATTGTTTTGTGTTTTATGATGCCTTAGTATTTTCATATTTTATACGTAAGAAAAATGTAAGCTCACAATTTGTTAGTTAGTAAATGTTAACAAAAGAACTTCCCAATTGCTACGCGGAACACATTCGCGCAATTTCGTTGACTCTTTGACTGGGTGATAAACAATGTTTCCTTATCGAAAGGAATTTACATATAAACAGTTTAATTTTGGAATGTGTTGGACGTTAGCAACGCATTATAATTGCAATTACGTTATTTTCAACGCTTCATGGTTCCATTCCAACATGGCCGCTGAGGCGAAACGCGCGGGCCCCTCGTTCATTGTCAAGGTCATCTAACATTAAACTGCGCACTAGCTTAGTGCACATAGCTACAATGTGTGGGTACCCCATACCCACACTGCTGTATTATGTAGATATTACTCCTATCACCTATGTATGTAGATTGTTGTTAGAATAGAAAATGCGTTGTTTTCTTACATTGTAATTACCTACCTATACATTACATCATTGACATTTTATGTTTTAATTTATTGTTCTGTGTACTTCTTTATGATAATTAAAAACGTGAGGATTCATTTTAGTTTGGAATAAACACGGTTTATTATTTATTTATTTCTTTATCATCATTAGTTTCCTCCGTTACTGGATATAACTAGTAGGAGGTGGTGTCACACATGCATGTAGCTGATCGACCGGCACGACCTAGGAGTTTGGAGGTTCCTCTCGCTTACACGATACCGGTATAAAGTGATAGCTGTGCTCATTGAATTAATATTACTAACGATAGTAATATTAATTTAATGGCTGTGCCCCTGTGTGTGTGTGTGTAAAAAAAAATATTGTTGGGTGAAATGTGCCGGTTGATCATAGAATTGTTTAATGTCGGCGTAGCCACAACTACCACGACTCGTTGCAATAATTTTGCATCGGAATTCACAACACAGTGACGTTGAGTGTTGGATTATCGTTGAAGCCTATGTAATCCGCGTTGAAATGGCTGCAACGTCCAACGCATTCCCGGCCATCAGCGGCTTTGACGAAATTTACTGTTAGTACTGATCCCTTGTCAAAGCTTGCTAGAAAGCAGTATGGATTCGACAGCTGAAAAAGTCAGGAGCAGTATTCGCAGAAATATTCGGAACGCACTCTACATAAAACCCAACCGTCAAGCCACATTATATTTACACTGTGGTCAAGCCGTTTAAATTCATTTTTTACATCTAATAGGTATAATATCCAAAGAGAATAACTTATCAACAACCTATAATATTGTTATAAGAAGCACTGGCCGAAATATAGCATCGATCTCTGGACATGAGAAGCATTATAATTTATAATAATGCATATGTCAGTTTTTTTTTGGTTCTCTACCCACCCTATTAGAGAATTGTGAAGTTGTGTTGTTATAGTGCATTTTTCTTTTTACATACATATAAAACAAATCAATACAGTTTCTTGCTCTTTATGAGTCATAAAAGCCACGGAAGTCGGTACTTCCGCGCCACGATTCTGAAATAAAATGTTTTTTCAAATTCTCATTGATTCTTTTCGATCAAAATACCGAAACTTGGGTACGTTCCGCGGGTCATCCTTGTTTACATATTCGCCGGTAGGGGGTCAACTGTTTTACCCAACGGGCCTTGAAAGGGCCAGAATTGTTTTACGTTGTCTGACAAAGCCACTGTAGGACCACGAGCACAAATACACAAAAGCTTGTATAGGATAGATCCTTCGATGACATAAAGCACGGGTAATATTACTAGGATTCTATTTTGTCTTGAAATTTCGACTTTTTCTGTACTATGAAATTAGGTTTCGAAACTTCATTATTATTAGTAAACATAACATATATGTAGAAGACGTCATTCTGTCTGTGTCTTGTGCAGCTTTCACGCAAAAACTACTGGACGGATTTTGATGAAACTTTTTTTGTTATATTTGTACTGTGGATATCTTTATACCATAATACACGTTGTAGTATAACGAGATTACAATTAACAACAAGTAACAACATGCCATGCTATATTGATCTGAACTTATTTTGGAAGCAAAGTTACGTCTAATACATCTTTGTGATGTAACACAAATACAGTTTCGCCCTATAATGTTGCCATAGCTAATACAATCGCAGTATTATTCACCGTGCAAGAATTCGCCCATGTGACCGATGCATTTCTTGGGGCTTGATTTAGAAATAGTAACCTTGACCGTACATTGTGCGGTCCGCGGAGTGCTGCGCAAATAAGAACCTTTCACAACTACGTCGCCGGCTGATATCATCTATTTTCGATACGCTTTATTGTTCATGGCTATTATGTATTTAACATTCATCAACATGGGCCTTATTAGTAAACATAGATTACCTTTATCCAAGTATTAACCTAGTATTAAACTGACATCTGTCAAATTCCATATTAATAAACACAAACAGTATGGAATTTGACAGATGTGAGTTTAATACTTAGATTTAAAGTTAATCTATGTTTATTAATAAGGGGGTATCTGACCAGCGATCGCAGCAGGCCCCAAGACAGTTTTAGCTTTTCCCTCTGGCTTTCTGAGATCGTATCTAAGGGTCGTTGTTGCCGCTGTTGATCCTGGCTACAGTGCAGTGGTAGCAATGGGAAAGAATAATGGGCCTAGCCCGTAGAAATATATCGGACTAGCGATGAGTTAAAAGTATTATTTCCAAGATCTTTTAGCGTGAAAGAATAATAAACATCCATGCGTTATAATGATATACACATCTGGATATTCCAAGTTCTGCCAGTTGCGCCTCACGTTTTCACCCGCGTAAATTTCGATCCCGTGGAAAATAGAAAATCATCCCATAGAAACATTTTTTCGGGATAAAAACTATCCTATGTGTTAATCCAAGCTACCCTCTATGTGTGTGCCAAATTTCATGAAAATCGGTTCAGCAGTTTCTGCGAGAAGTAGTAAAAAACAAACAAACATACAAACTTACGCATTTATAATATTAGTAGGATGTAGCTTTTTGAATATTTAACTATTTTAGGGTATAGAACTACGACGTGTACAATGTGTACATTCTAAAGAAAATCTATTGCATTTTACAGGTCGCTCTCTAAGTAAAACTCCATTACAGTGTAAATTGTCCGAGATTGAGTAAACACTTTAACACTTAGTTGTGCTAATGACATGTTTTTCAAATCGGTAATTTTCACGCAAGGCCGTACTTGGATCATTTTAAAATGTTTTTAAAGTGTTTGCCGACAAAACCGATGTTTACCACTACTTTAGTAATAAATGTATTGAATTAAAAATAGTAGAAGATGCGGTAGCCATCCGTTAAACACTAATTAATTTCGGCTACATACACAAATACAATGTGTCACACCAGCTTATCATAATAATAATATCTGTGGACTTGTAAGTAGGGTTGCCACCTTTTTCTGGTTGGTTTGGTTTAATACTTGGAGTAAAGTTAATTTATGTTAATTAATAAGACTGTACAAGACTACATAATGTTTTTTAAGCGAATATCACTCATTACAATCAAACAAATTTACGGATTTTTTCGCGATTTATTTAAGTACTCATGAAGCCCGAGGTTTCAGAAGGTTTACGGCAACCATCCACACGTGACCACGAGAAATTTCTCTAAAGATGTGCGATTTATTGGTAATTAATTATTATGTATCAGAGCTGTGTATAAGTAGTTAGTAATTATAACAAGTGATTAATTACATAATTATTCAACAACGTCACTGGTGATGTAGCTATTTATCGCTAGGTATATCTGTATGTAATTATAAACATTATATAATTGCTTTTAACACACTATCGAAAAAAATTGTCTAAGATTCGAATTAAGTATCCCTCCTCTGATTACTTCTACAACTTTACAAACAATAGAAGAAACTTTATTTACGTAGATAATCTTATTTAATTTATGAAACGAAAACGCTTCTGTACAGCCTCTGTGCGGATGTCTATGGGCGTTGGTACTCATGAGAATTACTCCGACCGGTCGTTTGTCTCCAATACTATTTGTAACAAAAAACAAAGTGACGTAGAAAATAGACGGATATATCTAATAACATGTGTCTGCAACGGACGTTAATATTCCATTTTTATAAAAATCCGTTAAATTTCTGTGCCACAGCCCACAGCTGATGGGGTCCGCATCACCTGCTCGGTGGTGGGGTGGCATGGCGACATCTAGATATGGCGTTTACGTATAGTATGGTCAGTGAAAGCGGCTCGGATGCAGATAGTTACGCCCTCATCAAAGTTTCACCCAGATAACTATCTGGTTAGGCCTCCGCCCCGGCATTTGCATGTAATTATACCAAAGATCTCTTATCGAATCGTTTGTTTTTTGTTATGAAAAAATCCAAAACGCATAAAGCATAACGCAAACATTTTGATGAAGGATTGATTTTGAGGAAGAGGTAGTGCCACAGTGCATGCATGCATGTAGCCGCAATGGGCACGACCGGGGAGTGCGCTAGGCTTACGCGCAACCCAAAAACTCAAGTATTTGTTCATTACTAGTTCCGCCCCCACAGTTTCGGTTGTTAAAATATGTCGTTAAGTATTTTATCCTCAATTTTTTGCCGAATACACACAGAAAATATCATGATAATCGGTTCAGCTGTTTTGGAGGAGAATACTAACGCCATACCATGATATCCTACTAATATTATGAATGCGAAGTTTGTTTGTTGTTGTTGTTACTCCTTCCTTCAAAAGCTGCTGAACCGATTTTCATGAAATTTGGTACGCCCATAAATAGTTGGAGAGAAGAGATTAACACATATTATGATAGTTTTTATCCCGAAAAATGTTCCTATGGGATGCCATGGGATGATTTTCTATTTTCCACGGGATCGAAATTTACGCGGATACCGCGGGGTGCAGATACTTTTATATGCATTTTAATCTGAAAATGAAAATTATCTTTATTTTATCTATGTTTATGTAGGTTAGGGGCAGCGTCTCCTATTAAACAATATAATATTTGTGCCAGGAGTTACTCTCTCTCGCTCTCGATGGAAACAATTGAAACAAAACGACAACATATGAAATAAAACTAAATGTATTGGACTTTCACAAAAACGGCTAGTAACACAATAAAACCATGAATCTAAAGTTTATATGTTATAGATTTCATGCTCAATAAAATCGGTAAAAAATTGTAAACGCATAGCAAATCGATGGAATCGGTATCGAAAACCATTTCCGTTTACGTGATGAAACTAAAAAAACGATCCACAGAGTTACAAATATAGAATAGCCTTGTCCTAATGATATACTGTGGAATAAAACGTGGTAAAATGATATTTACCATTAGGCGTACGAAACCGGTTATTTTGGGCCGCGCTGCGAGTGGGCGGGACGAGAATAATAGACAATGTGTATCGACCACTTTTTTTTAAGGCGTTGAAAGTATTTCCATCCACAGAATAGAAATACAAAAAAAAAAAAATCAGAAGTAGGGCTATGCAGATGCGTTCCTTCACCTCCCTCCTCAATGGGCTAGCGGAAACTCACACCGCTGAAACGCTACAGCATAGCTGTCACTTCACGCCGGTTTCATGTAAGCGAGAGGTACTACCCCGGTCGTGCCGGCCAAATTCGACTGCAGAGCATCATGCCATCTTACTAAACACACGGCAATAGTATTTCGTCTACGTCTGGTTTCTGTCCATTTGAATGTCCACATCTCAACATAGCACAACGCCATAATACCAGATATGTGAATAAATTTATACGTTTTTGGACATTTTGCGCACGAATGTTTTGGCATTTAAGTTGGTAGCAAATGTGAGTTTATTAATTTGAATCTTAGATCATTTAGTAAATGATCTAAGATTTGAATACTTGGACGATTGACGTATTAATGTTATGTTACGTTTAAAAACGACGCAGATATTATGGTCTAGTGATTTGGGGATAAAATAATTAACATTTTTTGTTACACTTATATTATAGCTAAGTATATTAGAGTAGTTATCCACTGCAATCAAACTTAAGGACAGTACACAATTAAAACGAATAAATTATGCTTATTTCAGTCGTAGTATAAGGGCCAAACGAGCAGTCTGAACCATTTTCATGACTATCGACGCCCATAGAGAGACATACAGAGATTATACAGATGCGTTGCCTTCCTCCACCGTCATGGGCCACCGGCTACTTACACGTACAAAACACGACAGCACAACTGTTACGCCGGTATCATGTATTTTTTTTTTATACCACGATGGTGGCAAAAAAAGCATACGGCCCATCTGATGGTGCGTGGTTACCGTAGCCTATGGACGCTTGCAACACCAGGGGCATAACATGCGTATTGCCGACCCTTTAGGAACCTATTGACTCCCCTCTTGAAGAACCCCATATTGTAGCCCTCTGGGAAAACCTTGTATGTGACTTCGACTGCACGCAGGCTGCGTGGCACAACCTCAGTCAAATTCCTATGGGAAAATGGTATGTTGTGGTGCAGCTATGCATTGGAGCCCATGCAACCGTAACCGCAGTTAAAATGCTCATTAGTAATAACTAATTCTTACCGTAGAACATTAAATTTAGTACCTAATTAGCAGAAAGAATATGCTTTTATGCCTATTACGTAATACGATAACTGAACTTGGGTTCAGGATTTGCTGGCAAGGCAGAATAGTTTTGAAATTTCTTTTTTTTTTCTCGTCTTTTTTTTCTTTTTGAAATTTCTCGTCTTTTTCTATTTGAATTAAGGCTACTTTAATGGATGTTATCACGGTTTATTTATTTATTTAACGAGCCCCAGAATTCAGATGCTTCGCAGCAACCATGGTCGCGGATGGATAGATCCATTACATGTCACCCAACTCGAGAAAGCAAGATACTTTCAGGTCACAAGAACACCTCAGTTTTTGTTTTCACTGGGTCTCAAGCACAGTGACTCTATTAAAATTTGATGTCTCATTGAGAAGCCGGTGAAGAAATCGGTGTTCTTTTGTGATGGGCATTTTCAATGGTAGGGGCGAATTTCAGTATGCCCTTTGTCTTTTCTCGTCGTCTAGTTAGTAGTCATAACCGTCTAGTTCTGATAGGTAAAGTAATAGATTTTTTTTATGGTGTAGGGGGGCAAACGAGCAGTCGGAGCCGTTTTCATGACTACCGACGCCCATAGACATCCGTATAGAAACTACACAGATGCGCTGCCCTCCTTACTCCTCCCACCTCCATAGGCCACCGGCTACTTACACACCACACGAAACGCGACAACACAGCTGTCACTTCACGCCGTCCTCGTGTAAACGAGAGGTACCTCTCCTGTCGTACCATTTTGGACGCATGCAAGCGTGCACTGCGGCACTGCCTCTTACTAAGTTGTAGTCTAGTTGTAATATTAATAGTAATAACATGATAACGTAAAATATTCGGAACGGAAGTTGTTGCTGGTTCGTCGGCGCGAGGCGTGGCACAATCGCGATATTGCGATATCCACCGTCCGTCGATTGTCACCCATTGTTCACTGGCGGGGTTGTGATAAACGTCAATAAATAGCTGCAAAAAACACAATACGACACTAAATACTCCAAGATATTGCTGTCGGTAGACCATGGGCAGGCGAGGTTAAGCGTTGTCGCGAAATCTGGATAAGGGATGCCCGTGTATACACCCAGCAGTGGGAAATTTATGGATAATGGTCGCAGCACACTTATCAACTCGAAAAGGGATCGTAAACGCCTCGCCTAGAAAAGCGAAGACAACGCGATTACGTTACGTTTCCTATTAGTGTGCGTTGCGGTATGAAGTTTCATACAAATAATACTGACCGGCTCGAGGTGATACGGCTACGATCACTTTCCGAGTTGATAAGTGTGCTGCGACCAGGCATTAAGAAAATATTGTATGTGTCAATCTGTGAAAAATATTGCGTATCCTGGTTTGTATTGTGAACACAAATTTGATAAACGTAAATTACGTATGCACATTTTTGACTAAATAGGTGATTTAAAAATAAAGAGAGAGATTATATAACGCCTATTCCCTAAACGGGTAGGCATAGAGACCAGTCACGTCATTATCCATGCACGTTTGTCTTGGTTTCTCCAATTATTTTTCTCTTCACAAACACGGTGGTTGCGATGACACCTTCCGATACTAGTTACAACCCGATTAATCTGGTTGTGGTATTTTTTTATTAAAAAAAAATCTTTAATTCTTTATGGTACTCTATGGTCTTACGATCCTTGAGAACTTGTCTTGCTTTCACATTTTTCTCTCTGTTGCTTGTTGCGAAGACACCACATTCAGACACTACCTTTTTTTTACGCCGAAGCGGAAATCTTTGGGTAAGTTACCGACCAGGGTTGGGATTCTGATCTCCTTAGTGAGAGAACTCTACCCCACTAAAACCTCACGGAAGCCCTCAGCCGCCTTAGATGAATGAGGTAACCCTGGATCGATTAACAATAGGGTTACCTCGGCGACAGGCTGGGTCCATATTATGGGAGCCAGGCTAGCCTACAGCCTCAAGGGAATCGTCCGGCATTCAAACACTACCTAATCAATCTCTGGGTATATCATTCTAAAACTATGATCTTCAGTTCTATTTGGTACTTAAACCTCTGACTATTTCTCTTATAAGTAACCGACGCGCGACGGCACAGCAAACATAATTAACAAACAAACGGCGTATTTACATAATTCGATTTCCACTCTCGTATGTGTGCGTCAGTGAATCATCCTTTAGGCATCCAACAAAGGTTTACTTTAAGGGAATTTAAATGGGTTTTGATTAACAGACGAATAGGGTCCTTATATCTCGTATTCCACTGTATACAAGAAATGAGGAACCTGTTTTTAGACCTTAGGCCTAAATTTTGTGTTTTACCAGATTAACATGAATTATTTATTCGATCTCTTTCTCTTCTTCAACATTTCCTTACGTGTAGTAAAACACGCATAGTTTTAATCGGCTTTACAAGAGAAAACTTCAAAATTAAAATCACGTTTCCTGTTTTCCAACAGAAACCATAGAAGATCATGTCAAGTGTGTACTAAAATATTTTTTTTTTATGGTAATAATGCACGTAAGTTTTCTGACATCACACTTTCAAGGCTAAGGTTAGGTTAAGATTAGACAGTCCTAAATTTAGACAAAAGGACAAAGATATTGTCAAAAATTAAAGCCTATGAAATATTGTCTATGAAAAAGTCTACTGGATGAACGTTTAAGAATAAATAGAGAATATTGTCCATGGAAAAGTTTACTGGATGAAAGTATAATACTGGATGAATAGTATAAATAAATACTCTATAGGCTTCACTCACAATAAAGAAATCTATTATCCCTTTATTTCCAATACACTATTGATTTCTCTTTGCTATGTTTCTCACGTATACCATTCGCGCTCTACTATGCCGCTCGTATAGTTCCGTGTTTTTGTTGTCAATGAGCGACAAACGTTCGACTGTTGTCGAATGTTCCAATACGTTCACAGCTGTCCCACTTTAGGGCACTGAAATTGTAGGTCAGAGGGCTTGGCGAACCAGAGTATACTGTGTTACATACACAGTACATAGCTACTGCGAATCGCAGTAAACTTGCGATTATCTACCGTGGGAAACTAAAAATTTTGCTTATGTAATAATTGAATGACCCTAATTGAAAGTAATAAAAAATATAATTCCTCCAGCTGCTGTACCACTGCCACACACACTCGCACAACTCACACACACCCAAAAAACTTATTAGAGGACCTTGACAGGATGGAAGGAATCTCCCCATAAATTTATCAGACGCGGTTGAATAAATCCACAAATCCCCATTTTGATTCCCCTACTATTAGTTGACGGTCTGTCGGTGCGTAGTGGCGCGAGTAGCAACGTCTTGGGTTTCATTCAAATATGCCCATTTTCTGGAAATACTTATTAAAAATATTTATTTTTATGATGAAAATTAACAACACATTTTTGTTCATCTAGTGCAGCGGTCGGCCTTTTGCCAGACAAGGGCAGCAAGGCGGCCAAATAAACCCAAACCAAAAAAAAATTAACCCTAGAAGCCCAATTTACTTTTTTTAGTTTGGCTTCTCCTTCTCAATAAAAAGTCAATAACATTAAGTCGTGCATTGATGCAAATGGCTTTTGAGCTATGGCGCTATGGCGGAGGTTTATAGCAGTGGGCGTGTTCCAGCTGATGATGATGATGATGATGATATAGACCAGTCTTTCCCAAAGTGGGCGATAACGCCCCCTTGTGGGCACTAGACGCTCAGAGGGGGGCGGTAAAGGAACAGAAACGACATAATTGTCTTTGAATATCAAGGTGTAACAACTAATAAGGGGGCGATACGAAGTAGCTGATTTTCAAAGTGGGCGTTAGACGAAAAAGTTTGGGAACCTGTGATATAGACATTGCTGACCAGATTGACCGATTACAGAAATGTATCTTTTGACAATAATATCTGGTTGAGTCATAGACATTATCGGAGTCGTTGACCTATCTTATGTAGCAACCATAACGCAATGATTATTTACAATTATGTAGGTACATTGTTATTTTAAACGTTTGTTATAATATTAAACATGTTTAGGGTACCGTGACTCAAAAGTAAAAGCGGTAAAAGGCTCTGTCGTACTGTAAGACTTGAAGGGTTCTAGATGATAGATAGAAGATAGTATCATTAAATTTGGCAAGAGAGGTAATACAATGTAAATAAAGAAAATAATTTAAAACCTGGTAATTATAGTCATAGCACAGAAAAACATTACAAACCTATATTTACAGTTAATTTCAAACTAAATGAGTGGATTTGACCGCAAATGTAGGTATGTTTATCCATATTATTTGTAATTTAAACACTTGTACGGAACCCTCGTGAGGATCCGAATAGCACATGACCGATTCTTACTACAACATCTAAATTAAAACATTAAACAACTAAGGTTCAAATTAGCTTCGTAGCAAAAACAATAATGCACGAGTCACAGTACAGGACAAACGAAATTCGACCTTCTGTTTGAAGAACGTACAAACGATATTCAACCTTAATGTGTAGTCATTGTTTCACACAAAATGCCTAGTTACAACAATGTACTGAAATGGATAGTGATGGTCGAATATAGTTAGAACTTAGAAGTAATTCATAATCGCTAATACTGTTCTCTCTATTATACTGTTGTCTCTCTCTTTTATACTGATCTCTCTCTCTCTCTCTCTCTCTCTCTTATACAGTTCTCTCTCTCTTACCCATAGTTTGAGTTCTTTGAATTCTTATTATTGCGAGAGGTGCTATGCTGCAACTGACATCGCAGCAAAGAGACATCTTTGCTGTGTTCTTTGTGTGGTTTGAGTGTCCAATGGCCCTTGGAGGGAAAAAGGGCAACAAACAATCTTTCTCTGTACAAAATCAGCACAAAAATCTTACATATCTGCATCTCTCTTTGCGATTAGGTTTAGACGTTTTAATTCTTGTTGAAACCATAGACTTAATAAAAAGTAGAAACGTAGAAACTGAGTAGTCAACGCATACGATTACTTTATCTGAAGTACATTAGCGTCGCTTCACAATAATAGCTTAATAGCAGATAGATAGGCAAATCACTTGTTACATTACGAGTATATTGCGCGTCTTTCTTTATCTGAAGTTAAATGTATTTTTAACCGGACTGCAACAGAACATTATGTAATGTTTTTCGAGTTGTGTGTACATATTTATGTTCCCTGCCTGAACCGCTTGATAAGGCGTACATAGTAACATACACACATATATTAAGCACTCGGGATTTTTTCTTTTAAGTAAGAGGTAGTGTCACGCATGTATGCATTTAGCAGAATTGGGCGGTTGGTTGTAGAGGTGGGAGGAGGGCAACGTATCTGTATAACCTATATGCGGATTTCTATGGGCGTAGATAGTAATGAAAATGCCCCAGACTGCTCTTTTGTCCCCTTATATTATGGAAAGAAAAAAATTCTGATTTCTGTGCTGTTTTTTTTTTATGATATAGGAAGGCAAACGAGCAGCCGCAGCCATTTTCATGACCACCGACGCCCACAAACATCCGCATAGAGGCTATACAGATGCGCTGCCCTCCTTTCTCCTCCCCCCTCCATGGGCCACCGGCTACTTACACACCGCACGAAACACGACAGCACAGCTGTCACTTTACGCCAGTCTCGTGTAAGCGAGAGGTACCTCCCCGGTCGTGTCGGCCCAATTCGACTGCATGCAAGCATGCGCCATGCAGTGTGGCACTACCTCTTACCAAATGTATGTATGTTCATTTCTTTCACGTAACCAGTACTCGGTTGCATAACAGAACGTGGTGTGTGTAATTAGTTCGTATTTGTGCGGCCCTCGGAGCGCGGTCGTAATGCGCGTACGCACGGGCGCGGCGGGTCGTTCACCCCGCTTTGTTTGCCAACTCAGCTGCACTCGCCGCGTAATGTAGTCGATGACATCGCTTCTCAAAACCACTCGCATCAGCTGGTTAATAATTCATTTGTGTTTAGCATATAACTGTAGGTGGAGAGAGCTGAA
>LUGF01021743.1:29280-41485 GCA_001625245.1 Calycopis cecrops | reverse complement strand
TTTCAGCCCGATCCGTCCAGTGGTTTGGGCTGTGCGTCGATAGATGGCTATGTCACCTTTGAGTTTTATATATATAGATTTCGATTCCCTTTATTTTTCTTTACATTACGGCAGTTCTTCAAAATGCGACATAACCAGCAGCAGCTATAGTCCCATCATCAGTGACAAAAATCGACGTCGACTGCTATTTTGTCGACTGATGATGAAGTAATAGGAACAGCTTAAGAATATTCAATAAAAATAATTACAAGTTACATATTGCGAGTAACCATTTTTGTGGTAACGGGTTATGTTAATAACACACGTAACGTAGCGTTGGACGCCTTAGGAGGGGGACAAACGAACAGTAACCTAGCGGGTGTCACTGTCCATAGAGAAACGGCCCGCGATGTTGTAGGTTGTGTAGGAAAACAAATCTCGTTGATCTGTTAGATTGTATTGATAGATCAGACTCTCATGAGAGAAGTATAATCTCTCCAAATTGTCGCACAAGTCCCTTGAACTCTTGTTTGAAACACTTTTCCAGTTATTTGGGCTATAAGGACATTAAAGCACTAAATATGTTACCTTTTCTCCATGATAGCATTCTTAATGCACCACAGATCCATTACACTATGGATATCACTTAAGCCGTATGTATTTAATAAGAACGAGAAGAGCCTGCGTGCTTTTCGTCACTTTCTCTCACTCCCCCTATCTCTTAAGTTTATTTTACACTAGCTTCCGCCCGGGGCTTCGCCCGCGTGGATTTCGGATTATAAAAAATCCCTATAAATTTTAACTTATGTAATTCTGATATGAAAGCTATATTACTGTAAAGTTTCATGAAAATCCGTTCAGTAGTTTTTGTGTGAAAGAGTAACAAACATTCTTACAAACTTTCGCCTTTATAATATTAGTAGGAATATTAGAAGGATATTGTGTCTTTCGTCTCTTTCTATCTTATTTCTACATCCCTCTATTTTATGAAATTATCTTTTAAACAGTATGTATTATATGTTCGAGAAGTACCTTCGTGCCTTTCACCTCTTCTCTATGTATCTCTATCCCACTTGTTTAACATGTTATCTCTTGTCTCCAGTGGGCCGCAGCAGCAGCCAGTCCGGCAGCGAGCCGGAGCCGTCCGCGCCGGTGCCCATACCCGACGACCTGGCGCACCGCAAGGAGGAGGCCCGCCGGAAGAGGAGGAGGAAGAAGCGCTCCGGTAGCTCCGTCGTCACCTCCTGCTTCCAGGGTAAGTACTCAGCATAGCGTTAAGGGCGATAGCACACAATACTTTTAGCAGCAGCGTTCGGCGATTTAGACGCTTCTTAGAAACTGAATGCAGCAACGAGATACTACCCAACGCACACTTTACGACACACGACGGCGCGATATGGTCGCAAAACGCCTGCGAGTGTTGCATATCGAGCATCGGAGCCAGTCGCTAAATCGCGCGACTCCGATGCCGCGACTGGACGCGGAGAGTCGCGTCATGATCAAAATCGCTGCTGCTAATAGTATCGTGTGTGCTGTCCAGTTCAGTGAGAGGTCACGTACAGCACGAAACGCGTCAGCATAGCTGTCACGTGTGATGTGAGTAAGAGCGACATCTATCCGGTCGGTAGGACCAATTCAGCAGCAATGCGGCAATGGTTCTACTTCTTACTTGTGCTTTACTACAAACGAGGTTTACTAAGTCAATAGCATATGTAAATCTGAAACACTCGTGTTTGGATATCTCTCGGGGTAGAAGTAAATTTTTGCTTTGATCCCTAATTCCTGTTTTAAAAGGCGCCCCATGTTTGACTTGTCATATTGTCATTCAAGTTTTCCCTGGCTTTAAATAATTCTACCGGCTTAAGGGTAAATCCGCTGCTCACCGAACCATATCTAATACACAAACGCTTATCCACAGACCTGTACAAGCACACAGGTATCATCAAATACACAAATATATTCTAATACACAAACACTTGTCCACAGACCTGTACAAACTAACAGGCGAGGTGCTGGGCGAGGGCGCGTACGCGTCAGTACAGACGTGCGTGAACATCTACACGGGCCAGGAGTTCGCGGTGAAGATCATAGACAAAGTGCCGGGGCACGCCCGCGCCCGGGTGTTCCGCGAAGTGGAGACGTTCCACTACTGCCAGGGGCACCCCAACATCATCCAGCTCATTGAGTTCTTTGAGGACACGGACAAGTTCTATCTTGTCTTTGAGAAGGTGCGTTCTAATTTCAAATTATTACGTTTGAAATATTTTTTATGCAGCAGACCAGTTACATTTTGGTTACGCAATTCCATTTTTAGGGTTCCGTAGCCAAAATGGCAAAAAACGGAGCCCTTATAGATTCGTCATGTCTGTCCTTCCGTCCGTATGTCACAGCCATTTTTTTCCGAAACTATTGGGCCGTCGTAGTTGAAACTTTGTAGGTTGATGTATTCTGTGAACCGCTATTAGAATTTTGAAGAAAAATAAATAAATAAATTAAGAAATAAAGGGGGGGCACTCCATACATAAAACTGAAATTAAAAAAAAAAATTCATCCAACCTGTATGTTAGGGATGTCTGTGAATAGGTCTTTAAAAATGACATTAAGGTTACTAGAACCATTTTTCGTGAAAATTAATCGTTTGAAAGATAGACGCTTCCAAAGTGGAAAAATGAGTGTCCCCCCCTCTAACTTTTAAAATAAGACAGTTAGAAATCCAAAAAATATATATGCTGTAGGTCACAATGAATACTATCAACGAAAATTGGTTTGAGCGAGATACCATTATTAGTTTATGAGAAATAACACATATTCAAAAAACGCAAATACAACTTAGTCGTTCATACAAACGCTATGAAAAACCAAGTTATTGTATTTTCTGGTAAAAAATGTCGCAAAGACTAACCTATACCTTTCGTTGATACGGAACCCTCGGTGTGCGAGCCCTCGAAATTGGCCGGTTTTTAAAGACTTCAATTACCAGAGGCAAGTTATACGTTTTGAGGAATTACGTTCTATTTACAAATACTTTACCATAGACAAATTATGTCTTCAAAAAGACAAATGTAGGTAGAATGTTTTACGTAGTATTTGTATTCTCTTTAGTAAAATGCTTACGTCGCCTATGCGCTGGACTGACCAGGTGAAGGCTGCGCTTGATCGTTCACTCCACGAGTGCACGAGAAAAGCAACGATGCGAGAGGAGTGGCGACGGATTGTGAAGCGTGTCACCAACCCTGATGTGACGACCACGACCACTCTGCCAAGAGTGTGACGACTAAGAAGAATGCTTACACGTATTATTTTGTCGACTAATTTACTAAAATAAAGGAGAACATATTTGTAAATAGACATTTTGACTTTACGAAGACACATTCCACAAAGAGCTTTAAATAATTTCTAAAAATAACTTTAAATAAAATTTTGCTTAAACCAAATGAATCACACGCCCAATGTTTTAATTACACCTTAAAATTATTCGAGTAATTGCCACATTTAAATCGTGTATACCCACATATTCGCAACGATTAACGTAACTTTCTAACCCGTTCTGTTTGGGTGCACAGATGAAAAACATGTTTATAATCCGGTGATGTCATACGTTTGCATAAGATAAATCACAAGATAAAGTCACACGATGTTACAGATAAAACAATGACCTTATCTATGTGGATCGCGATAAATCGGCTGGCTAATACTTTGGACATGTTATCTAGAACTACCGTTTTGTCATCTTTATAGACATTAGGTGCTCCGCGGTTTCACCCACGTCATATGATTAATAGGATACGAGTTTAAAGACTGACACGGTGACTAGTGGCTGAAATATGAACTTTTAACACACACATTTTGTTTTGACGTTTATTTGTAAAAACTTATCTAATTTAGTACGAAAATATGGTAACAATATTAAATGTCAATATGACATTGACATTCTTTTGCAAGTAGCAAATTTGCTGCTTCTATGTTTATTGCATGATCCCTATAAACTTCAACCCAAATTCTTAGCGATCACTGACGTCATGAGACCTGTACTACATTTCAAGTTTCTAGACACAGAAGTTTCGTCAGTGCGTTGATATAATATGTCAGACAGTTTTGTCTACTATATGTATGCCTTGTATTAGTATGCTTCGGAGTATTTTCCCTAACATATGAGGGCATAAAATATGTCCACTTAAAACAAACACAGTTAAACTTATTTTTATGACATCCATCCACAGTGTACACACACGTAAACGTGCTAAAATCTATTGAAGCTATACATGCGTCAATAATATACTTACCTTGTGTAATACCAAAATGAATTCTATACCATACACGGTAAAGTGCAGATTCGAGTGCGTGTGTTATTTGACTTAAATAGAAGACATAAGGCGGTTTATTCCAGATACGTCGCTAAACCGACAACAAGGTCGTGGCTGTGTACGATTGGAACGAAAGCTTCGGCAACGTGCATATAACGTAGAATAATGTACGCATTAAATTACACGTGATAAAGATTAAAAAACTTTACATACAGCTACGTTATATAATGCAGATAAAAATTATAGGTACGTGTAGGTATATAAAGTTTATTTCTAAATTATCATTATGTCATAAAGTTGTATGTTATCTGTGTAATATAGGGATCGTACTGTGATGTAGGGGATCCTGGCAGGGCCGCCATATAGGGTTCGTCGCGGGAGAGCAATGACACAACCGATAGTTTAGGATAGGTACTCTTATATTACTCCTCTTAATAACAATACATTCTGCCTTATATACTAACATTCATCAACATCACACTACAGTACAATAAACATAGAGGCAGGACTTTAGCTAGCACGGCGTGTCCTAATGGTAATTTTAGACATTAAATACTCACAAAACAATGGCGATTTCATATTGACATTTAATATTGAATAATATTCTCGTACTATATGTCAGTATTTACAAATAAACCATCAAGCTAATGTTCATATTTCAGCCACTAGTTGACATATATATAGTTGACATAGTATAATCAACATCACAAGTAATAATAATGTCCTCCCAGCCGATTTCGGCTACGGCGGCCGTCTCTATAGAGACGAGCCAGATGCGCAGGACATATTATAGTGCACAAGTGTGCGCGCAGACACAAGTGCACTCTCTATTCCCTCATTCTCATATTCCGATGGGATGAAAGTCCGAGACGACCGGTGAGAAATCAGGCGCAGGACCGACGGCTTAACGTGCTCTCCGAGGCACGGGGGTGTACCACCGCCAACTTCCTGACTCCGGACTGTTATTAGAAATTGAAAAATCCCAATAACAATTTTTGGTCCGACCCGGGACTCGAACCTAGGACCTCACGTCTGTGGTTGAACACGCTTACCACTAGACCACGAGGCATTACAAGTAATACATGTATTCGACAGTAAGCCACTTACAGAATATGCAGATGAACCAAAAACGTATTAGCATGGAGGTCGATTATGACCTCCAACCACAATCTTGCAGGCGCCGACTCATAGACGAGTACCAAGGGCATTTTAGAGTTCATTAAAATACTAGCCTTAATGCTATTATATATATAACTAGCTGCGCCCCGCGGTTTCACCCGCGTAACTTTCGATCCCGTGGGAATATCGGGATGAAAAATAGATGTTGGCCGATTCTCAGACCTACTCAATATGCTCACAAAATTTCATGAGAATCGGTCAAGCCGTTTCGGAGGAGTATGGCAACGAAAACTGTGACACGAGAATTTTATATATTAGATAATACTAGCTAAAACAGTACTACATACATATAACTCTTCTGTCACTGAGTGACTGACAGACTACGCACAGCAGCAACTACTTGTACCTAGCAACTTGAAATTTGGTGCGGGGGTTCCTTTCATGATGTGAGTGAGCACTAAGGAAGGAAATTCAGAAATTCAACCCCTAAGGGGTGAAATAAGGTGGTAACGTTTATTCGCAATATTAATTCGGATAGCGTGTATTTTCACAGTTACGGCAGCCCTACTGTATTACCTATTCGTCGTTCGTAATAAATAATGTTAGTCAATAATATCTCTCTTGTTCCAGATCAACGGCGGCCAACTCCTGTCGCGCATACAGGAGTACCAATACTTCAGCGAGCCGCAGGCAGCTCAGATCGTGCGCGAGTTGGCCAACGCCCTCCACTTCCTGCACGGCAAGGGGGTGGCCCACCGGGACCTCAAGCCAGAGAACATTCTCTGCGTCAACCGAGACACGCTGTGTCCCGTCAAGATCTGCGACTTCGATCTGGGCAGCGGGATCAGCTTCACGTCGAGTCTCGCCAGTCCGCTGGCCACGCCTCAGCTAATGACACCGGTAATATATCCTTGTACTAGCTGTTACACGCGGCTTCGCTTGCGAGGTTTTTCGCGATTAAAAGGAGCCGAATGCACTATTCAGTCCTCCAATTATCTCTATACTAAATATCACATCGATCCGTTGATCCGATTTGATGTGAAAGAAGCACAAAGAAACAAGCACACTTTCGCATTTATAATATTAGTATGGATATCTTACACGCACATAACATTAGTACAATGTATTGCCACGCCGTATGCATATATGCATGCAGCTGAATTGGGCCTGCACGATCGGGGAGGTACCTCTCGCTGTGCTATCGCGTGTTGTGAGGTGTGTAAGCAGCCGAGGCATATGCGGATGTAGTAACGAAATTAGCTCCAACTGCTCGTTTAACCTCTTGTACTGTTAAAAAAATACAAGTACACTTCAAATTGCATGTACACGCCAACTCATATACGCACGTACACGTAAACGTGTACGTATATAAAAAGACGCAGACACGCACACAAAGTAACACGGACAAAACAATAGGATATCTAGTAGTTATTATAATACAGGTGTAGTCGCTGTTTCTCATATCTGTGACTCATTGGGGGACTATTTGGGCAGTTTAAATATCTATCGTACCTACGCGAAGTTTGGTTTAAACACAGTGTTTTTTCTAGAAGTATCTGTTCACGTCTCATGCATTTTATCAAGTTGGCAGCAGATTTTCTAGAAGTATTGACTTAGTATTGTTGTTGTTCTTGTCTCACGTAACACTTTATCGTCATGTGATAAATTCATTCTATTACGTTGGCAGCAGATTTTCTAGAAGTATCGAACACAACTACAGTGTCATGGTCCATGTCTCACGTATTATTTTCAATTTATCAGGTTGGCAGCGCTGAGTTCATGGCGCCGGAGGTGGTGTCGTTATTCGCTGGCTCGGCGGCCGCTCACTACGACAAACGCTGCGACCTGTGGTCGCTCGGCGTGATAGCGTACATACTGTTGTGCGGCTACCCGCCGTTCCGTGCCGACTGCGGCGACGACTGCGGCTGGGAGCGCGGCGACAACTGCCGCGCCTGCCAGGACCTGCTCTTCCGCTCTATACAGGTGAATACTTTGACAGTCGAGCTACACAATGTGTGAGGCCCGCATTTAATATACCTGTTGCTTTTCTTCTCGAAAAAAAAAAATCTCGATGAAAAGTTTGCCAAAAACTTAAACAGATTGTACAATATACTATAACTAGCTTTTACAAGCAATTTCGCTCGCGTGGTAGAAAAATAAAATATTTTATACATATTTCAAGCCGAAGGAACTCTTCAGTACTATCTCCATATTAAATATCACATCGATCCCTTGATCTCATTTGATGTGAAAGAAGGACAAACATACAAATACACTTTCTCATTTATAACATTAGTATGGATACCTAACGATACTATTATTTTCAAATATATTTCTAGTTCCTTAACCATATGTTTGTTATCTCCAGGAGGGGCGGTACTCTTTCCCGGCGGACGAGTGGGCTCACATATCCGCCGAGGCTAAGGACCTGATTGGCCAGCTGTTGGTCCGCGAAGCGTCTCACCGCCTGTCCGCCGAGCGCGTGCTGCAGCACCCGTGGCTGAGGCGCGCGGACTCCGAGAAGCGACACCCTCCGCTGCACACGCCGCACAACATCAAACGGTGAGACTAACGAAAACTTTAGAGGCGAAGTGGAGTCGGGCGTCGAATCGTTATAAGGTGTTCGCACATTATAATGCCTGTGACGACTCTACTTCAACTCAACTCGACGCATAGTATTCGAATGTAAGCTTTATGTTGTGGTTCTTAAGAATTAATAATTAGTTGTTAATACGTGGACCACGCATTGTTCGTGATTCGTATACTTTCTATTTACAAAATTGTCTAATTCACTGTTAACAAACACAACATAAAGCTTACATTTGAATGCCATACGTCGAGATGAGTTGAGTGGAATCGGCTTCGTGTCGCTATAATGTGCGAATACGACCCGCAACGAATTTAAACAGACCTTTACACTAGTTATTGAAATTTCATAATATATAATTTTTGTTACCAGGAATATGTCGGCGCGCAACCTGTCCAACTTCGCAGAGTCGGCCATGGCGGTGAACCGGGTGATCCAACAGCATTTCTCCATGAACTATTCATACATGGAGCGGCCGACGCTGCGCCACAGCAAGTCGTGCCACCCCGTGTCGGAGGCGGGCGACGACTGCGTCGGTCTGTCGCCGCCTGCCGACTCGCAGCTGCTGCGGCGCCGACTGCAGGTCGCTGCGGAGAAACCGCTGGCGGTCGCGCACTAGCGACAAGTCCCCCTGTCCCTGGGACCGCGATGCTCTGTACCTGCGCCTTACTCATGCAGCCCACGCCGCGCCATTTTCGAGTCCTGCCACCCGGTGCCACTCCGGTGACGAGTCATTCGCATCGAGAAAGCTCTGGCGGTCTCGCACTAGCGACCGCCGCCGACTGCAGGACGAGTCCCTGGGACCATGCTGTTCTGGACCTGCGCCTTAGTCCTGCAGCCCACGCCGCGCCATTTGCGAATCCTGCCACTCTGTGCCCCATGGCGCAACGCTGCGATGACAATTTGCAGCTGCTGCGGCGCCGACTGCAGGTCGCTGCGGACTAACAGCTGGCGGTCGACTAGCGACGAATCCCCCCTGTCCCCGGGACCGCGCTGCACTGTACCTGCGCCTTAGTCATGCGACACGTATGCCAACCCGTGCCCGATAGCAGCTCTGCAGTGACTAGTTATGACTCGCTAGCGACTGGCAGTGATTGCGCTGCCGGCTGCAGCAGAAATCCGGTCTTCTGCCACGCTGCACTGTAGTACCTTAAGTCATGCTACATCATTTGCGAATCCTGCCACCTCGTGCCGCAGTGACGCAGCGCTGCGATGACGAGTCGCAGCTGCTGCGGCACCAACTGCACGTTGCTGCGTAGGAACCGCTCCTCTTTTAGGACCGCGCTTTACCTTGCTTCGCGGTTCATCACCCCTCCCTTCGCGCTGAGTAGCCATTCAAGCGATCCCAGTCAAAACTCTGGGCTTCCATTAGCCCTTTTTCCTTATCTTCTGGGACCGCACCCCTGTGGCAGTCTACCCTTTCCCTAGCGCCGTATGGAATCTTGAGTTTGCTCCGCCCACTAAGCTTCTGATTGCCGTGCTAGGTGGCGTTGACGGATGCCTATCTTCCTGGCGATTGTCTGTCTTCTGGGCCTGGGGTGTGCCCAGAAACTGACTAACGTTTCGTACCACGCCGCTGAGAGTCAAGCCTTGAAGCTTTCGACGTCTCGCAGCTGTCGCGTCGCCTCGCCCAAGCATCTCTTAATTCCTGTGCTGCCACACCCCTACGCACGCCTTGCGTGTTCCTTCAACGTACGTATACGTCATGCGTACGTACGGCCCGTACGTATCTAAAAAAACCGTGTACGTTCACACGCACGCATAATCCTATGCTCTTCTGCATGCTTCGTAGTTCCTCGCCCTTCGAGCGTGCCGAATGAGTTGTAGCGATTATAGAACCCTCGATACCGATACTCGACTAAATGTTGGGCGGGACTCCTAGCTTCGACGTCTTACGAGTCTATCGAGTTCCTTTGAAACGAATGGGTTTATTTTATTATTTATCGTCCTCTATTTTCTTTCTCATATCTATGCTTTTGTTGCCGCTAAGCCCGGCGACCTTCTCAAAAACTGATCAGATAATTCCCCAGACGGTATTTAACTAATCTGTTTTTCGATTTAGCCGGCTAGCTACACACTAGCTGTATTATATAAATATAAAGCTTAAATAATGCAAATGCCACGTCCAATAACGTAGATGGAGGGAAGATAATGAATCCGACATGCCGGTGCCCTTTCTGTCCATCTTGTGTGAGCGAGTGCGGTAGTGCTTCTGTTGGTTTGTGCTCCTCGAACCATTTAGTCATACCACTTGTTGTAATATGCTTCGTTGAGAGCGGAACAGGCTTGCCCCGACATTCCACCAGCCACAGTAATGGTCCCCGCACACATATCAACTCGGAAAGGGATCGTCACCGTATCGCCTTCGCTTTTCGAGGCGAGGTGATTACGTTACGTTTCCCATTAGTGTGTGTTGCAGTATGGAGTTTCATACAAAGAATATTGAACGGTGCGAGGTGATATGTGTGCGGTGACCTTAAGGAACCCACCATGTTCATCGTGTGACCTGTGACCTCACGAGATCCCATATGGGTTGTGCGTTATTGTTTCTTGTGAACTGGTCTGAAGCGAGACTGTGCCAATGGACATGAATACCTCCAGTGATCCTATCGCATAGTGTGATCGGTACTTAGTGCTGTAAAGTTTTGTTTGAGCCTTGTAAAGATATATTTTTATGGGTAAATAAAACGACTGAATAGTTTTTATCATAGTAGGATACGTGAGTTTATGTAGGCCGACTCTGGTCGATAAAATTGTATTATTATTATATCGAAATAGCTGTTTCAACTGCATACTAGAAATTTATAACGGAAGAGCGAAATAATGTAATTATTTTTCGGGGATTTATAAAATCCGCAATAATTGAGTTGAGCTTGGTATATTTTTTTAAATTGGATAATGTATGTGACCTGTCTGTCGCAAGAATCAGAAGTTTGATAGCTTTTTGGATACTAGTCTGTTGAATTGATTTTGCATTTTACGCGAACGGTTGATAAAGATCACATCTCATATAATAAGAAAAGAGTAAATGTAGTTTTTGTATGAAGAGTTTGGGGCAGTATGTGACATTTTCGCTTAGTTACAAGTGTAAGTAAGAGTTTATGGGAGCGATGAAGAGTATAAGTCGCTTTGTTCTATTTCCAAGGGCACTCGTCAACTGAATTTTAAATGTCATATATATTTGACCACGGGTTCACTTTGGGACTCAATAACTGCTGCCTCGTGCCTTTCTCAATTATGGTCTCTTATGTAATAAGCGGCATGTGGTACAGTCATTGAGTCCCACAGTTGTGAGCTATGTGATTCGGTTAAGTGTTGCATGGGGTTCCATGGAACTGCCATAAAATTGTGATCAGTTTGAATACTTTTATATTGCTGAAATAAAGTGTTGATATAATGTTTAAGTGTAGACTTGCTAGTATATAAACCTTACACATTGATTGGCATGATGAACTAACGGGCCACGATTGGATTTTATGTTTTTGATTTTTTTTGTTAATTTCTTATGAAATAAATTTGTCTATCGGGTGGTCGTCCAATCAATAAGAGCTACGTCTGTAATTGTCTTGTTATAATTTTGTTTTCGACTAAATCATTATTTTGAACTGTCATCGAAATACAGATGTTTGAATTTATTTTGTGTTTTTTCTGACTAAATACCCAACCAGGTGTTAAAATCTCTGGCTACGCATTAGAGTGTGACCCATTCAATGCGGCGCTCCAAACTACAATTTCTGCTCCGTTGGGGCCGCCTTTTTCGACGGGACGCCGATGTGCGTCCGCCGCACCTCATAAGGAAACTTTTAGACGCCGATCGGCGTCTGCCGCACCCGGATAAGAATTCGAAAAAAAATTTTTTTTTCTGTTCGCCAACCTTACAGTTAGCTCGTAAATTGTAGACAGATATACGCGGAGCTAAGTAAAGGGGTTTATTTTTGTCACAATCAGTTAAATTTGCCATTAATAGTTAAAACTTTAGAAATCAGTGTTTTTGCTAAAAATTATGGGTGAAAACAGTAAGTAAAAGTAAAATAATATATTATAAGTCGTTTTACAATAAATAGTCACCACATTTAATAGATATTCGTGTTTAAATTATTTTTTTTTATTATTTGTTGATTTTGCCAGAGTATACCAACCTTTGGTAACTTCTAAACTACATTAAAACATTTTACATATTATATTTTATCATTCATCATTTTAACCCTTTGAACTA
>LUGF01021743.1:12044-24305 GCA_001625245.1 Calycopis cecrops | reverse complement strand
TGCGGCCTTGCCTATGCGGAACACACTGACGTACCATAAGGTTTGTACTAAACTGGTTCTAACGTTTATTTCCGAACTTCTAAAAATATAAGAATTTAAAATGGGGTTGTATATAATGTTATCTACCCATTAAAACAAAAATAGCACGTAACTCGATAATTATTAGGTGTACGAAACTCCCAAGCAAACCTGCCATTCGCCTTTATCGAATTAAGTTCACTTCACTCAATAATGACATTTTTTCGTCAAAAAAACAACAGAAATAAAGTTTTTGTTAAAAACAACAAAAGACGACGAAAATTCCATACACTACGTGTCTCAGAAATTAGCAGATAAACAAAAAAAACAAATGAAATTTAAAATAGAATTATTTTTAAAATCATCTTTTTTTTTAATACATAATATTGGTATAGTGGCCAGTACGAAAATATGAAAATATTTTCCGTTATTTGACCTTTTTTTTGCGTTCCCCTAAATATGTCCATGAGTGTATTATAAGTGATCCTACAACTGTTTTTTTTCTCTATGAAATATGGAACCCTAAAATGAATCCAAGTTTACTAGCAATGAGTTACAAAATAACTTATCAGATTTTTCTGTTTTATTTCATTCTTTCTCGTTAAATGTCAATCGAAACTATAAAAACCGGCCAAGTGCGAGTCGGACTCGGTCACAAAGGGTTCCGTACCGTCATAGGCCGTCGCCTGGCAAGCGGCAACCGCCTCGCGCTCGCGCCTCCGCGGCCGCGTCACGCACGATTGATTATATTTTAATATTGTGTTTTTTTGTATTTATTTTGATACCTGTTTAGATAATATTCAAGTTTCTACCTCTTTATTAAGAATGAGTAGAAATTGCTTAAATATTTACTTTATATTTATTTATTTTGAAACTAAATATTCTGTGTTATTAACTAAATATATTGTGTATTTTAAGCGTCTACCTGTTATCGTTATTGAAATCGAGCAATAAATACGAGAAAACACATTTATTGTATGAGGAGCCTCCTTAATATTTTATTTTTATAGTTTTTGTTGTTATAGCGGTATCAGAAGTAGGTACATAATTTGTGAAAATTTCGGCTTTCTAGCTGTCACGGTTTTTGTGATACATCCTAGTGACAGACATACGGTTTTTTATCTTATAGGTACGGAACCATAAAAAGAAATACAATTTTATTAGCATTGAGCCTAGCATAAACACTACCTTAAGAATAACCTAGTAATTATCGGCTACATTTTCATACTACAAAACGCTTTTTATATTTATGATGATCTCGGAACATATAAATTGGACGAGCACACACTCCATACTCATTCGTTAGTCTGTGCTGACGAGGACTACCAAACAACATGTTCAAATACGTGAGTTGTAGTCATTTTTTTAGTAAGAAGTAGTGCCATGCGTGCATGTATGTAGCCGAAATGGGCCTGCATTCCAGGGAGGTTCCTCTCCCTTACACGAAACCGGTGTAAAGTGACAGCTGTGTGTGTGTGTGTGTGTGTGGCCGGTGGCCCATTGAGGGAGAAGGAGGAAGGAGGGCAACGCATTACATAACCTCTATGCGGATGCGGATCAATCTTACTTAAATCGATATTCCTGTAAAAAAGTAATAACTATCTATAGCTGTCTGCATATAGCTAAAAAAATATCTAGATAGAAATGCCTATATGTTTATAGCATTATAATAATACATAATATGTATAATCATTAATTATGCAAGGATTTTTCAATTAATTTAGGTAAATGGGAAAAGTCAGTTCGTTTTAGAAACCAATAACACACTATTATTTTACAAGTTCCTTGTGATATGTATGTATTAAATTATGTTATGAACAGTTATTCAAATCCTATTTATTAGTGGTAGGTTTGACACTATGGTAGCGCGATGTAACAAAGCTTATAATCTTTAACTATATAGTTATAGAGAGCTATTTTTCTAACCATAGACAATAGTTTGGCCACAGAAATTTTTGTCACTTTGTACACGCTGTATCGTCGGTTGATCGCGAGGCCGGCTGTATACGGAGGACAGGGGTCATTTACCCCGTACAAGGCTGTCGCCTTCAGTCCAAAGAATGTTTACATTTTTTCCTAAATTATTAAGCTATTTAACATCTTTGTATTTATGTATACTTCTTGTAAACTTGTTTTTAATAGTTTCGGATTAAACAGTAGGCACTACTTATATTACTTACGAGGTTATTAGGTACATATTTAAGATTTTGATTATAGAAATACATGTTATATGTACGTAGATATACATCCATGAACTACGCAGGATTCGAACCTGCGACCCTTGGCGCAACATGGTCGTCAAATTTTCTATTCATTTTGGTTGTTTCTATTAATTATGTTTTCTCTCTCAGATAACCATCGCGTGTGTTCTGGCTGCTGTGTGCGCTGCAGCACCCTCCCCGAACCCTCAGGATGTGAAGATCCTGCGCTATGATAACGACATAATGCCCGAAGGCACATACAACTTCGTGTAAGGACTTGTGTCTTTCGTGTAAATCAAGATAATAGGGAATATGCGTATTCGATTCAAATAATGATAATTTTTTTTATATGTAAAGTCTTTTCCTGTAGATGTGCGTACGTATTAATATTTTTTTGTATAATTTTGTTTTCAATCAGAAAATAATTATTGAAAAGTGCAAAAATTATGCGGGAAGATTGAATTAGGTGAAACGCACGCCATTGGTCGGAACGAATTGTGACGTCAACGTTCATAAATAACATCATTGTTCACGAGCATTGGAGCTAGTTTCCTCTGTCTACGATTGGAGCATTGCCATTGGTGGTTGTTATGATGCGTGACGTCATGTCAGCGCGGCAAAATGGCGATCGTTTAAAAAGCTGTTATCGGCCTACTAATTTGAAACATTTTTTTTGAACTTAATATTGTTTTTTCAGCGCTGATATTTTTTTTACATTAATGTAATTAAGTAAATTATCATTTAAAAATATAAAAAAAATACATGCATATTCCCTATTGTAGTACAACAACAATTGGTTGTAACAAATGATAGTAACCGTTACCTTTCGGCAGTACTGGACACGTTCCCAATGTTCCGAGCACTACCTCTTACTAAGGGCCTGTCCAGATTATACGTTTTGACTCGCGCGTCTTTGCTCGCGTGTTTCCGATACTATGCGTCACTGGCGCGTACGACGCGCTGTCGATGTCGGCTTATCGATATAGGTACTGGGGCGCCATTGTTGCGTCCAGAACTAAACGCCGGTCGACTCGTGAGTAAAACGCTTCATCTGGACAGTCTTTAAAAAATGTGTATTTTCATCAGGTATGAAACCAGCGACGGCACGTCAAGACAAGAAGAGGGCAAGATCGAGAACAAACAATCTGAGAACCCCGGCCTCGCCGTGACCGGACAGTACACATACTTCGCCCCGGAAGGCGAGCACTACCTGGTCACCTTCACAGCCGACCGCAACGGATTCCAGCCCAAGACATCACTCGTACAATAGTACAGCAAAACCTCCTCTGTAAATACCGACGTCATTCTGGCAACTTTCAGAAGGAAATCTAATATTAACACGATCTCAGTTATTTCTGTAATGCAAAATCGTTCTTGCTTCTTGTGCCATAGAAATCTCTTTTTATGATTTTGTACCACAAATTTCATAGAATATAAAATGTTTTTCCAAATTATAACGTTGTTTCAGTGATTTAAATATGAGCAATCACAAACACTTTGTAATACTTGTACCTACTGACTAACAACATTTAAACACGCTAGTTTAACATTGTCGTCCTAGCCAAATTTCGATTTTCGACTGAGGCGGCCATTTTTATATGTACCTATAGTTGCCAGTTAGTTGCTCTGGACGTATGTAAGTATAGTGTAGCAGTGGACGTCCTCCAGCTGAAGATGATGATAATGATGGACTGATGGCACCTACTTAAAGTCGACATAGAATCATTAAATTTGGCGGGAACTGCGATATTATAATACAAAAAAGAAGAAAAAAAAACTGTTTGAAACAAATCAGCTTGTAATTGTTTTTCTCTGTTGTTACTATACCTACATTGCCAATTTTTCGGATTAAGTCTCTTTTTTTTTAATATGGGATACAGGGCGGGGGGGCAAACGTGCAGTCGGAGCCATTTTCATGGCTATCGACGCCCATAAACAACCGCATAGAGGCTATACAGTTGCACTGCTCTCCTTTCTCCTCTCTCCTCCATGGGCCACCGGATAAGTATCCGGTTGAACACAGCGTGACACGTGACACAGCGCAGCTGTCAATTCAGGCCGGTCTCGTGTAAGTGACAGGTACCTCCCCGGTCGTACCGGTCCAATTTGGCTACATGCATGCTTGCAGCGTGGCCCACATGCAATCTACAATAAAACATCTTAAACAGATTTTATCGCGAGTATACAATGAGAAGTACCTAGCCCGGTCATACGGGGCCGGCTCAAATTGCCTGCAATGCAGCTAACGTACTCATACGTGCCTCGTGGTCCAGTGGTAAGCGTGTTCATCCACAGACGTGAGGACTCGGGTTCGAATCCCGGGTCGGGATTCGGATTTACTTGCTTTGCTTATTTTCTTACAAATTCAAGTAATATTTACACTGATTTTTCCTGACAAGGGGGGAGAGGGGCTTAAAAATTACAAAAATCTGCATAACGTAATATTTGAATGATCCCTTACGGGGCCCGGGGCTGCAGCCCCCTAGGTCCCCACCTGGGTACAGTGCTATATGGAATGCGTAATAATATCAGTAATAATCTATTATCAAGAGTTTTACTTTAGTCGAAGAGTAGTAAGGCTTGTGAAAATCCAAAATCTAGGTAGTGTCACTATAATGCCAAGAGGTAATGTCGTATAGGGTTCAAGCTTCTAGGCTGTCACGCTAACGTATTCGGTTCACATTTCAGCCACTAGATAGAGTGGCAGTCTAGAAGCTTGATCCCTCTAATATAGTTTGTGAATTTGCTAGCACTGGGTTCACATTTCAGCCACTAGTTAGCTCGGCAGTTGTACCATATTAAAGCTGTAATAATATTCGTGGCTTTTAGAAACTTATTTGGCTGAAATATTGATTTACCGAAGTATTATGACGCTATTTCTGTGTTTTATATTTTTGTAAACGTGGAACACGTAGACAGAGAATACAACTCTGTCTATGGTGGAACAGAACACGATGACAACATTATATGATGACGCAATTCAGTATGCGCGGCATTAAATTGTATTAAATGTACTGCTCATATCTAGAACCATTCAGATCGTAGACAACGGAAAAATATTTTTTCTCTGTCTACGATTCACGCGGATTTTTTGGATACATTACACGCGGGTTAAGACGTATCGTGTAAAGCGAGTAATATACAATTCCTAAGAAAGGGTTAGAAGCAATTTATGTCTTATTCGATTTAAGTAGTCATCTCATCTTCTGCCGTTTAATTTAAGTAGTATTAAAATGTAATACAAACCTACCACAATTTTATTAGAGTATTATGAAATATTTAAGCACGCAATTTAGACTGCATTTAGTTGTAAAATGAAATGTTACATTATAGCATAATCTAAACGTTTTGACATTAAACTTCAAAGTCAATATTCAATTTAACAAAACCGCAGAGGGCGCTTTCAATCGCTCAGCCACGTAAGTCAGGGTCGAATTTTACTTCACAGATTTATTTTTCGTAGTTAATTTTACAGTGTGTGGAACATGTGATAATGGTATAATAAAATACAAGTGTGTGAAAACTATTAATGTTAACATTATAGCCAGTAATCGGTTTATTCGGTAAGTTTGTCATGGTCTTAACTCATCAGTCATTTTTAGTGAATTAGCAATAATTAATCAACTTGAATAATGTTATCTTAATTTGATAATACAAACATAGATGTCTATTCGTTATATGTCGAGAGTAAATGAATATGTTTTTGAGTTGAGTTTAATGTTGTTTCAGAATGACAAATCATGTCTCACGTACCAAACCCACTTAACAATGTTTCCGGGCCTAAGCAACCGAATCCTGGTACATTCCAACAATACAATCAATTTCCATCAAATAATATACCCGGTGCTGTGAAACAAGACGGAAATTCAAATAGTTCTGTGCCAGGGGCAGGACACCATATTCCAGGAAGTCAATACGCCCAGAGTGCGAATAGCTCACCCGCCTTCACTCATCCAGCGATGCAGCCGCCTCCGACAAGCTTACAATCATCCCCCTTAAGGCCGATTAAACCTGTAGCTAATCCTAACCAAGTTCCACTGCAAACCCAAAACATTCCTTTTGTTAGTAATCCAGCTACTAACGTTACTCCAACCCCTTCTTATTATCCACCCAATGTACAACAGGGTCAAATTAACAATAATGCCCCACCTCTTATTCCTTCTAGTCAATATAATCAACCTCTTGCAAATGGCCCTGCAGGGCCTCCACCGTCTCAAAGACCGCCAACTCAATATCCCCCAACAAGTTCATTTAGTCCTACACCAGTGAGTCAACCATACAGAATGAACCCTTATGTCCCTGGTATGCCACCACCCTCTGCGAACCATCCAGCAACATCTATGCCTTCTGTCAGTCAACCAAATGTCCCTTTCAGTGGCCCTCCTCTCTCTGGACCTAGAAATAGTCCTATGATGAGTGGACCTCCCATTCCTGGTGCTAGAAACAGTCCTTTAATGGCTGGACCTCCTACAAGTAACCTTTCGATTGGGCCACAAGGTCCTGGAATTCCTCCAATGGGCCCACCTCAACCTAATTTAAATGGTCCTTCTAATCATGAGGTCATGTCCGGACCCCAAATGGGCCCACCAAGGAACTTTCCTAGTGGGCCTACTTCTCTCCCCATGGGAAATATGCCAGGGGTCAATCATCAAAATGGTCCTATGGGACCTCCTGTCGCTCCAAACTTTCCTCTTGGGCCTATGAATAGTGGCCCGCAAAGTATTCCTGGAGGAAGTGGTCAAATGCCAATGCCTCAGCCACTTGCTGCGGGACCTCCTTCATTAAATGGTCCTCCTAGAAGTAACTTCCAAAACAGATACCCTCCAATGCCTCATCAGCCGAATATAACACAACAGCAACAAGTGCAGATGCAGCAGAACATCGCAAAGCAGTTTCCACAGCCAAATACGTATGGGGTGACTCAGCAAATGAGTCAGCTGAGTGTTACAAAACAAGGCTTTGATCAATTGTGGGGCCATCAGATGGTTGATTTGATGCAATGCAAGCATATTCTGCCAGAATACCCAGAAGATCCACCTGAAATAAAGCTTGGCCATCAATTTGCTGAAGCCCCTAACTGTAGTCCTGAGTAAGTAGTTTTTCTAAAATCAAAAATTATTGATTTATTTTATAATAATGATAATATCTTTGAACTTTTACACATTATATTAGTCTAACCACATGCTAAGTACCTTAAATACTTGTGTTATGGGTGCTAAACTATGGATATATAATAAATACTAGCTGTTACCCGCGGCTTCGTTTGAGCAATAGTAACACAAAATAATTTCTTCATATTTCGAGCCGCTGAAACTCTTCAGTCCTTGAACAATCTCCATACTTAATATCACATCGATCAGTAGATCCGATTTGATGTGAAAGAAGGACAAACAAACAAACACACTTTCGCATTTATAATATTAGTATGGATTTTTTTTAATTTAAGAAATTTTATAAATTAAGACTTGGATTAAGGAAATACATATATTAAATAGCAAACATATAAACATCCATGAAATTATGCAAATTCTTTTAGAGTATTAAAGTTGGTGGTGTTTATCAAAGCACATTACAAGGTACCAGACATAGTTTAGTTCTCTTCAGATTGCCCATTGGCGTTAAAAATATGCAAAACCTGTTGCCAATAAAACTTCCTACAAATAAGTAAAAGTTAATCAAGGGTTTCCTCAAGATCTTTTTAAGGAAAAAAACAAAAGCACTGTTTGCAATTGCCCTTGTTTCTCTGCATACACTAAGAATCATTTAAATATTATAAATTACTTAAAATGTTATTATTTAATTAATTTATTTACATTAATTATTAAAATATTATTTAAGCAAAGTCAGTCAAAACTGCCGTTCTCAAATTTTCTCCGTGAATATGACCTTTTCTATTCCACTATCCATCATCTATTTTAAGTGGTGAATCAAACAGTGTATTAAATTTTATATAAATAATTGCAATTTGTTTATAAACTACCAATAATAGGTTTTCTTTAGTATAAATATTTTTTGTGTTGCTTTAGGACAATACAAATTGCAAATTTTTTTTACTTAATTTTTTTTTTTGGCTACGATTATTGTTTAACCATTATGAAATAATAAATAAAGCTTAATAAGCAAATATGATGAAAGAAAAAATGTTACTGGTTTTTAAAAGTTTCAATTCAATTACATTTTAGTTGTGATTTGGTTTTTTCAATAATATCTTTATTAAATTGACTTTATTGCCTCATAACTAAGTTGGTTACTATAAAAAGTAGTGTAGTGGAGGGTAATATATCCTTGGTACCTCTAGTTTAGTACTAGCTTATCCATGCTTATTAATTATCCATGTTATCGACAGGCTTCAATTCCTTGTAAACTTGAACATCGTTATAAAAAGTTTCAGAGTGCATCTTGAAACTTAAAAGTATTTTGGATGTATGCATGCCCTTTAATGTTTCCTAAAATTAAGAGACCTTTGAAGGAAACAGATCAGTAAAAACTGTATTCTTGAATGATTAAAAATTTTTACTTTTGTATTTTTAATAGTCTTGTTATCATTGTTTGTTTCTCAAAATAAGTATATTTTTACAAGTGGAAATATTTATCTGATGTTATCATTATGATATTTTTTGTTTTTAGAATCTTCAGATGTACAGTCAATCGGATACCAGAGACTAATAACCTGCTGCAGAAGTCTAGATTACCTTTGGGTATCCTGATTCATCCATTTAAGGATCTTAATGTGAGTATATATTGCATAACATACACATTAGTTTAAGTTAATACATACTCTATGACAAATTTTTGTACTTTATAAAATAGTGAAGTCACAAGAATACCATATTAAACATCAAAATAAGTGAGTTTTAAATAAGTAATCATCATCATCATCATTATTGCAATAAGTGGGAACTGTATTAATGTATGATTTGTTATACTAATTTGTTAATACTATTATAATAATAATAAAAGCTACTACCATTGTTTATTACGCAAATAAATATAAAATAATAATCATCAACCTTTATTGGTTAACTGGTCTTCTGGACCATACTTTTTTTTTATGGTATAGGGGGGCAAACGAGCAGTCCGAGACATTTTCATGACTACCGACGCCCATAGACATCCGCGTAGAGACTATACAGATGCGCTGCCCTCCTTTCTCCTCCCACCTTTTTCTGTTTATTATTGTTTGGCTGTCCAATCCTTTGGAAATTGATAATTATGTGAAAATCTTACACCTAAGTCATTGTCTTAAGTTTAGTCTAAGTTATCTAATTTTATGCAGGTAACTAATAATTGCAATTGCCATATTGGCTTTGCTGCTAATAAGAATTTATGAACAATGGACATTCATGGACGTCTTTTCATTATATATATTCATAAATAAAGATAAATATTGTGTTTATTCATAAATTCATATTCGTTTTATGCATAAATATATATTTAGATGTAAAAGTGTTTTCAATTGAAAACAAGTACTTCTTAAATATGCTAAGAGCTGAGTACACTCAGATGTAGTGGGAAGCAGATAATTATAGTTATGTGTGTATTCTGTAGTCGTATGTCCAATTACAGATAATTGGATTACTCTGTTGTTAGATACGTCACAATACAAACTTTAAATTCTTTATCAGTCGCTTCTCACAAGACATTATGAACTGTAATGTGGTGTTTTAAAGTTTAAAATTACATATCCTATGCTTATGTGTTAGTACTTATTTGTTATGATATTATTAAACTTTTTAAGGATTATGTTGAGTGAGATATACCTTAATAATATTTTTTTTAAATTCATCATCTACTTGACATACAATCTATATCTTTTTATCATGTTTTCAATCTGTCTTTTAGTATGTATTAGTAATTAGAATTAGTTGATTTGTGTATGCCTAAATTACTTGATAAGTTTTGTAAAGATTGGGTTCATATTTTAACACAATATACATAAGCGTCTATAATAATGTCTTATTAAATAACCATTATAATATAAATATTCTGATTGTGTGAACTATGAAGGCTCTAGTTATTTTAAAATTATGAAATTATTATATCACCAAAATACATAAACATGAAATATAACATTATAATATGTTATGTACTGTTAAGTAGTTCATTAGAACGGCATTATTAAATGATTGTTTAATTAAATATGTATATTTTCGCAACTACATATTTATAACTGATTCGAATAACGTTTCCTAATGAGGGAGGCCTATTTTGAGTGTAAACGATCTTGAGATTACTCATCGCGTAATTTTAGGAAAACAATGAGACGTTCAATAATTTCCTTAATGATAATAATAATAATATCCTCCTAGCCGATTTCGGCTACGGTGGCCGTCTCTATAGAGACGAGCCAGATGCGCAGGATATATTATAGTGCACAAGTGTGCGGGCAGACACAAGTGCACTCTCTATTCCCTCACTCTCATATTCCTATGGGACGGCAATCCGACACGACCGGTGAGAAATCAGGCGCAGGACCGACGGCTTAACGTGCTTTCCGAGCTACGGGGGTGTATCACCACCAACTTCCTGACTCCGGACTGTTATTAGAAATTGAAAAATCCCAATAACAATTTTTGGTCCGACCCGGCATTCGAACCCAGGACCTCACGTCTGTGGTTGAACACGCTTACCACTAGACCACGAGGCAGTGAAGTCCTTAATGATACTAAATATACTAAGTGTGTTGAGATTTTTATTTTAGTAGATTAGTAAGATAAATGTCATTGACGTAATGCATTGGAATTGCACGGGTTTTTTTATAGTATATGGGGGCAAACGAGCCATTTTCATGACTATCGACGCCCATAGACATCCATATAGAAGTCCTACAGATGCGTGGCCATCCTTGCTCCTGATTCCTCTATGGGCCACCGGCTACTCAGCACGGAACGCGCAAGCATAGGTGTTTGTTGTAAGAAAGTTATAGCCTATTAAGGGGAAGGGGTTATAAGGGATCATCCTTTATGGTATTATAAATATATATACTTTAAAGGATGTCTATGGACATCAACAGCGCCTGATCATATTTTCAACCTACTGCTCGTTTGCAATTAAAATCATAAAACTAACGACAACTACAAACCAATAACAAAAAAGAAATAATAATGTTTATTGATAAGCATCTATAAGGTTTTTTAATAAAGAAATGTATAGGTTACAATATGTAAGTTAAATTCATCTATTGTGTTATCAAGAAATCAGTAAAGGAATTTCTGATAGAAAGATTTATAAGAAATGTCTTTTGTTTGTACGTTATACTAGTACTATTTCAATTTACGCGTTAAAACATAATATCAATATGTATATGTCGAAGTTAAATTGTATAAATCGCCGCATTACATTACGGCTTGTCGTATTCAAGAACAGGGTCGTTTTGCATTGCGGCGGGTCAACGATGAGCCGGATTGAAAACGGCTGAGTTAAAGTCTGCCAGAAAATGTTTAGCAACATACGTTATACAATGTAGCTAGCCGTAATGTTAATGAGGGGGCAATAATCCGTTTTTTTGACAGTTTGTAGTTTCAAACCGGTAAAATGGTCATGGATTCTGATATTCGGCGGAATCCTATACAGCAATATTGGTTAAGAGTTTTATAATTGGTTTATTAAATTTAAACAATGATTTATTTTGTAAATACATGGTCACCCGTTGATGTGAAAGAAGTAAGAGGATAAAGGTGAACCGCCATACAGTTGAACGTCCCGCAATGACAATCCAGCTAATGGTTGACCCGCTGCAACACAAAAGGGCTAGCCGTAATGTAATATGGCGATTATTACGATCCGACTGCGACATAATATATGTATATTGGCATGACGTATTCTAAAGTATGGCTTCAAAAATATTTAAGTCAGAAAAAGACGTATTAAATTAATAAAAATGCAATGTTATTAAACATTAATTATTAGATCATGACATCATATATTATTATTACCCACATAAATACTTTATGGTCCGTAAATTATTCTGTCTTTACATGAATGCGCATTCGTTTTTACTTTTATCTACACTAATGTTGTAACATTCTACTTATGTTTCCAA
>LUGF01021740.1:6820-19501 GCA_001625245.1 Calycopis cecrops | reverse complement strand
CATTTGAGGAATGTATATGTGAGTAAGAATAGAAGCTTTAGAACAAGAGACAAACGGGTTTTTGGGCCTGATTGCCATTCTTTGCGGTTCTTTATAGCCATCATGTATGCGCTGGCTTTGACTTGACTGCCTCGTGGTCTAGACTCTAGTGGTAAGAGGAACAACAGACGTGATGTCCCGGTTTCGAGGCCCGGATAAAACTGTTATAATTTTTAAATTTCTAACAACAGTCGGGAGTCAGGAAGATGGCGATACCCCGTGCCTCGGCGAGCACGTTAAGCCGTCGGTCCTGCGCCTGATTTCTCTCCCGTCGTGTCAGACTGTCGTCCCATCGGGATTTGAAAATGGCGGAACAGAGAGTACACTTGTGTCTGCGCGCACTATATAGACGACCCCCGTAGCCGGAATCGGCTAGGATGACATTATTTTTATTTACGCGCTGGCTTCGAGGAGTTTGTGTGCAAAGGTTAAAGTTAGAAAAATACTCATTTTTGTCTTTTACAAAACTGAGTATTTTTCTTACATTTTTGCATTTGATTGACTGACTTCGTAGCGCATTTTAAAATTACGTAGCACCTTCGTAGCACGGCTACAATATGCTACTACTACTTAATCCGAAAAGTATGTGAGAATTCTTTGATTATATGACGTTATATGGTGAGAATTATTTGAATCAAGTAATTACTTATTTAGATGTGAGAGACTATGCATTGATGGGTGTGGGTTTTTCACACTGAGCTAGCACGACCGGGGAGCCACCTCCGGCTGCATGATATTCGCAGTGGCAGATATGCATCGTCGCGTTTAATGGTTCGTAAGTTCTGGTGGTCCAATGGAGGGAAGGCCGAAATGAGGACAGCACGTCTGCATAAGAATTAGGCGGATTATCATTTATCTGTCGGTGCCTTTTTTTTCATAGCATAAGAGAGCAAACGAGTAGTCGGAGCAATTTTCATGACTACACCAACGCTCATAGACATCCGCATAGAGGTAATACAGACACGACCCTTCTCCTCCCACCTTAATGGGCCACCGGCTACTTACACACCGCACTCACGCGACAGCACGGCTGTGACTTTACGCCGGACTCGTGTAAGCGAGAGGTACCTCCCCGGTCGTACCGGCTCTATTTGGCTGCAATGCAGCAATGACTCTTAGAATATTTGAAGTGACGCGAGCATAACAGCTAAAACGATGCTTCGGCCTTCGCTCCGTGTGGCACTGCAGCCGAACGGTTACGCCACGCCTCTAGAGCGCTAGAGCGTTACTCCATTGTTATGTGCTTTGGTTCAACACCACCAAGTATACAGGGTTATTCTTTGGTCACCGGCCAAATTTTCAGGTTTGGTTCAGAATCAATAATACACTTGATTTATGAAATAAAAAAGAATAAAAAAAATAATTTGTTAAAATTAATTTGTCCCGTGTTATAAACATATTTATTGGTCACCGCGTGGCATATGACTAGCGAGTGTCGCTCGGCTGGCGACACTGATCTTGAAGTCTATACAATATTTCGAATTATAAGCCACGATCGCTGTAATTTTAAGGATCATTTCAAATAAATTTTTATTTAACAAAATATTACAATTAGACGATAAAATTTAAAATACACCCTTGGAATAATGTTTACTTCCTTATTTTAAAATTTGGCCGGTGACCAAAAACTAACCCTGTATAGAGATCTTATACAGGTTGGAAATTATAGATAACGTACCGTACGTAGCGTTTCGTTTGCGGTGTGTAGGTGGCCGGTGGCCCATGGAGGGAGGGGGAAGGGAGGCAACGTATCTGTATAACTACTGTGTCGATGTCTATAGGTTTCGGCTGTCATGAAAATGGCTCCGACTGCTCGTTTGCCCTCTTATACTATTAGAAATAATTACAAATAAAAGTAGCATTTTTTAATATTATAAATGTGAAAGTGAGTTTGCTTGTTTAAGCGTTCACGCCGAAACTACTCAACAGATTACTATGAAACTTTGCACACATTTTCTTAGAAGTATTAGAAAAGATATTGGATACCTTTTAATTAAAAAAACACAAACGGATGCGAGTGAAGCTGCCGGTAAAAGCGAGTTTTTTAATAAAAGGGACTTCGGCCAAAGAAAAGTCCAAATTAAAATATAACTAATTCCTACTAAAATAAACACAAGCCCCCTTATTAATAAACATAGATCAACTTTATCCAAGCATTAACCCAGTATTAAACTGACATCTGTCAGTCAACCTAACGTCTTACGCTATAAATATATAAGACTAGCTTCCGCTTTGCCTGCGTGGATTTCGGACTTCAAAAATGAAGTTATTAAATACACCTTCCTCGTAAATCACTCTATCTATTAAAAGATTCCCCATCAAAGTCTGTTGCGTAATTTTAAAGATCTAAGCATACCGACACACAGACGGCGGGAATCGTTTTATACTATATAGTGATGAGTAACATAATGTGTTAAGCTGTACCCCGTGAATGTCTCGTACGGTGTGTTATCAATTAATCACTAGATCAATAACAATGAATTCATAAGTTAAGTCTATGATGTCAAGCAAGAAGCAAAGCTATTTTTAGGCCTTCATTTGTCAGCTGTCACCCATTTGGTAAGACCACAGAGAAACTTATTTCGAGTATTATTTATTATGTATTATATTTATTATACATGTTAAATATTCTACGCGATAGCACACTTTAATTGTATTAATTAAACAAAAAAGTGTGTGCTTTAGACCACACAACTGAAGTAACAATTAATTATTGATTTCATTACCGCAGCTACAATGACATAAGATGTCAGATGATATTTATTTTTAAATATAAAAAAGGTTCACTTAAATCGTATTTGAATTTTGAATTCGAATGACAACTTCCATTGGCCTCGCCCGATGTGTGATTTTTGTAACGCCGAGAGCGTTAGCCAGCTTACTCCCCAAGTTACGCGAGCGTATAGAAGTTTTAATTTAGAAATTAAAGTACCAATAGTGAGACGTCATTGGTTCCATATAGTGAAAAGAATCAATAGTTTATTCGCTGAAAATAACATAGATTTCAACGATCAAAACTTACTTACATATTTTATTGACTATATTTGATAATTCATTAAGAGAAAAAACGCCTACGCTCTATTAAATTCTGTACCTTCTCCTTTGCGTGCCATCACTGGAGCGTAAACACAATTATTCTAAATCAATTATATGTAAGAGCCATGTCAGCTGCGCGCTCGCTCCTGGCCGCCTGCCAAACTACCAGCCGGGTGGATTTATGCCGGTGTATTTAGTACGTGATGGGGTACACAGATGGGGCAAGTCATGGCCTTAATTGTAAAAATACGGCCTTATAATTTAGCTAAAGGGGAATACTCGTAGAGTTACCGTTGAGAAAAAAAACTCTCGGTAGGTGGACCCGCAGTTGAATTCTCAATTCTTCTACTAGGGGAATGGACTAATGGGTTATGGTGGAGGAGAGCTGCTGCAAGCAAGTGGCTCCTGACCCTGACCTATGGCGCTCTTTAAGGATGGTCTATGTCCAGAAGTGGACTTCCTTAGGCTGATGATAATGAAGTGAAAATAAAGTGGTAGTGGTATAAATGGGGATGTCATGATCTTGGTGGTGTTTATTGCCCATGATACTGCCGTAAAGATATCTACCTAGTATAGCCATAAGTCTAGCCATAGCTTTTTACAGTGTGTTAGTTTAATACACAAATATAAAATATGAAAAAGTATAAAAAGCTTATTCGAAGTGGTCTCCATTGGATGCAATACAGTCGTTTAAACGTTGAGGCCAGTTATCAATAGAAGCACGCACTCTCTCCATGGGGAAATTCATCACTGCCAATCGTATGGATTGTTTTAGGGACTCCAAATTATCATGGCGTTTAGAGCAAGCTGTACTCTCTAAAACTGACCATAAATCATAATCCAGCGGATTAAGATCGGGACTAGACAGTCTTCAGCTCTGGTGAAGTCCGAGACATTCGCTTCCAACCAAGAACGCGTGGACCGACCTTCATGACCCGGCTCGGAGTCTTCTGGAAGGACCATACTTGGTTATTGAACATGGTGTTATTAAGGGGCTTAACTACCTTCTCAAGGATGGTGTCTTGACACACTTGTGCCAATGATTTGATACCTTTTTCACAAAAAAATTTGCCTCAGCCACTGTTTTATAGCTCCCCATGAAACCATCACTAAAGTAGGACAATGCCCACAATGACAGGATTTCTTCGAATTCTTTCCCTTACTGCTTTGACCACCTTTTTCGTACGAACATTACGTGAACGGCCAAATCTTTCTACGTCACAAACAGGGTAAGTCTCATTGTACCTATTAATAGCCTCCGTACGTACACATTTTACTAATACCAAGTGTATGGAGAGTTTTTAAAATTGCATTTGGATACATACCTACTTTGTGTAATGCGATTCTGTTCTCTTTATCACCCCACTCCATTTTAATATCGCAAAATATTGTACGTATAATGTATAATGTATTGGCTCCAAAATGAGAAAACACAATTAAAAAAATTGTATAGAAAGGCCAGATTTCAAATTCAAATGTAATATTTTTTATTTTTAATTGTAAGAGTATTTATGGCCAGACTAAGTATATGTATTAATGGGCTAGTCAAATCCATGGATGACGGCAACGTGGAAGATGACGAAGTAAGAAGATCTTTAACTAGGGGAAGCGGGAAAGACTGTTTATAGTATAAGGGGGCAAACGAGCTGGTCACTACTGAAGATCATAAACTTCCGCATAGTTAAGTAGACATGTGCCCTTCCTCTAATAGACGAAAAGAATCTCACACAGCGCACAAACCGCAACAACATACGTGTCATCACGCCTGCATATGAGCAAGAAATACTTCACCGATCGTGCCCAATTTATCCGCAATGCACTACCCAAAACACTAACAAGGTCTCACAAAAGAGAGCCCTTAAAAAAACCCGGAACCATTCAGCCATTAGCACAATAAAACAAAACGTTACTAAACCAGACGGCCATTACGCGAACTGTTCCACACAATATGCAATTACCTTATGAGCTGCAACACTCGCGCCCACTTCAAACACTAGAGGGCGTTAAATAGAGCAAAGCCGGTAGTTTTTATAGGGCAAGGTCGGTCAGATATTTTTGCATATGATTAATGCCGCCATCTTGGTTTCGCGAGTTAAAGTTTGTGTGGTAAGATATTGTTTGCTTTTTAGGTATTTAATTTTTGTTTTCGCATTCTAATAAAAAAGCTTAGTATTTATAGTCTAGTCGAAATGTTCAAAATGGTGTTAATTCTTGATAAAGGTCCTAAAAATATGAGCGATAGCTCATTGGATTCGGAATGACGTCTAGAAAAAATGTTTTGAAGGATTTTACTGCATGATAAAAATTGCAAAAGTTATTAACAAATTAAGATGAAAAAAAAAGGTATTTCGTTTTTTGGCAATAACTCAAAAACTATTAATATTTAAGAAATTTAAAAAAAAGATTCTTAAAGAGGAGGAAATTTCCAAAAAAAAAGTCCTACCTTCTGGAACTCTACCTCCATTATTTATCATTTTAATTTAGTGCTGAAAATAGGGCCCCGCGCGGCCGATACAGCATGGCCGCGCGACCGCTCAACAGAGTCTTTTACATAAAATAATTTTTTTATAGAATCAAATATCAATTGAAAAATTTAAAAAAATTATGGTGCCATCAAAACACTTCAAAGAATACAGTCCCGTTGGAAAAAAATTTTTTTGATCATTTTTCAAAAAGTTATGCTATTGTTAATTAAGCAATTTTTCGTGGGCTTTCATTTTTACAAAAGACCGTATAAAAGTTTAAATAATTGGCCTATAAATTTTTGGCCGCGTGGAGCTCTTCTTATATATATACTTAGTAAGATCACGTTGTAAAAGTATTGTTAACTTAAATAAATTATAATAAACAAAATACACAAATTTAAGATACTTTTACAACGTGATCTTACTAAGTATATATATAAGAAGAGCTCCACGCGGCCAAAAATTTATAGGCCAATTATTTAAACTTTTATACGGTCTTTTGTAAAAATGAAAGCCCACGAAAAATTGCTTAATTAACAATAGCATAACTTTTTGAAAAATGATCAAAAAAATTTTTTTCCAACGGGACTGTATTCTTTGAAGTGTTTTGATGGCACCATAATTTTTTTAAATTTTTCAATTGATATTTGATTCTATAAAAAAATTATTTTATGTAAAAGACTCTGTTGAGCGGTCGCGCGGCCATGCTGTATCGGCCGCGCGGGGCCCTATTTTCAGCACTAAATTAAAATTATAAATAATGGAGGTAGAGTTCCAGGAGGTAAGACTTTTTTTTTAGAAATTTCCTCCTCTTTAAGAATCTTTTTTTTAAATTTCTTAAATATTAATAGTTTTTGAGTTATTGCCAAAAAACGAAATACCTTTTTTTTTCATCTTAATTTGTTAATAACTTTTGCAATTTTTATCATGCAGTAAAATCCTTCAAAACATTTTTTCTAGACGTCATTCCGAATCCAATGAGCTATCGCTCATATTTTTAGGACCTTTATCAAGAATTAACACCATTTTGAACATTTCGACTAGACTATTAATACGAATAATGAAATGTCAGTTTTTTTAATGAGTTTTCTTCATAATAGTAGGAAGTAGTGCTAGGCTTTTTGCAGCCGAATTGGGCCGACACGACCGGGGAGGTACTCGCTTACACGACACCCGCGTAAAGTGACAGCTGTGCTGTCGCGTTTAGTGCGTTGTGTAAGTGGTCCATTAAGGGGGGAAGAGGAAAGACAACGCATCTGGGGATATGCGGATGTCTATGAGCGTTGGTAGCCGTGGCTCCGACTGCTCGTTTGCCCTCTTATGCTGTAAAAAAAAAAAAACAAAAGAGACCTAATATGAAAGGTCAGCGTAACACTAGCGTTTTACTGCGCTCACGTCGCTTATCTCTCTTATGCACCTTGTACTTCAGAATCTTCGTTGTTACTTTAAGTTGTAAAGAATAAAATAAAAATGTACGTTTACAGCTCACAGGTATAAAAATTTATGAAGAATAAACTTTTATAAGCGACACATAAAATGATGACCTTTACTTATAAGTAAAGTACCTATTCATTTTTAGGGTTCAGTAGCTCGAAAGAAAAAACGGACCCTATTTAGGATTATGATTTTCTTCTCTTTCTGTAGCAGTTCAGCCCTATTCTGAGTCTACGCGTGGAAGGGTCAAGCAGAAATTCACGTCGAATACGAAGTTGCAAAAAAAAAGTAAATGAAGGCAATCAAAAGACCTACAGGTTCATTAAAAATATAAAATAAAAAAACGTTTATTTTGCAAAGTTCTATACAGTTAACAATTTTTGTTAATTAAAACTACGTATTTTCTTTCGTATTTTCTATGAAAATTAACTAATTTCCGTTGGCACTATTGACGCGCTAGTTGAACTCGCACTTAGCCGTTTTTTTTGCAGCACTTGAAGAGATATAGTCTAAGCCTGTTGGTGATTACCTATCGACATCTATCACAACCCCACAGTAAAGATGTCAGTAAGAGGAAGCACCACCACGTTTCACGAGGTATCTCTAGCTTACACTACACCGACGTGAAGTGCAGCTGTGCTGTCGCTTTTCGTGCGGTGTGTAAGTAGCCCATGTCCCGATGATCTAGGATGAAGGAGGAAGAACGCATCTGTATAACCTCTATGCGGATGTCTAAGGGCGCGGGTAGTCATGAAAACAACAGATTGCTTTGCCCTTTTATGTTATTAAAAAAATACGCGTGTCGGCCCAATTCGACAGCAGTGCAGCATGGCGGTTTGTTTACTATGTATTACTAACTGGGTCCTGCGGTTTCACCCGCGTAAATTTCGATTTCGTGGAAAACAGAAAATCATCCCATGGCATCCAATAGGAACATTTTTTCGGGATAAAAACTATCCTATGTGTTAATCCAAGTTACTCTCTATGTGTGTGCCAAATTTCATGAAAATCGGTTCAGCAGTTTTTGCGTGAAACTTACAAACAAACATACAAACTTTAGCATTTATTTTATTAGTGCGATTATATCAACCGGAACTATAAATGAGGTCGCAATCGCTTATTTAAAATGTGTTGTGGTTATCATTTATCATGCGACCACTGGCCGCCATATTTTATTTAATGCATATTAAGCAATAAATTATTAAATATTATTATATTACGGTCAGTATGTTGCCATTAATATCATAATGGCGTGCCATTATTGGAAACTAATTGGCGGGAGATTGGTGCATCGGTCGCGTAGCGAATGTGCGTGTGTGCATGTCGTAGTGACAGCTACGCCGTCGGGATTCGTGCGGTCTGTGAGACGTATGGTCCGATGGAGGGTGGGGGAAAGAAGGGCAACGTAAGCTCTTTATGCTATAAAAATTAGGCACGTGTGTCTGAAGAGGTATGAATGTGGAGAAAGGAAGTCAAGGTAAGGATCGCGGTATGTGGCATTATGTTCTCTCTGCCTGTTTTGTTAGAGAACCGGCTTAAAGATATGTTGTTGTTATTGCAGCACTGCAGGAGTTTGGACCAAAGTACACTTATAAAGCACATAAAAACGACATGCATTGCATGAGTTAAACGACATGCATAGCATGGCATAGCATGGGTTAAACGACATGCATAGCATGGCATAGCATGGGTTTAGTAATATGTGTACACTTTTTGTAAATAAACCTGGGAGGCAGCCACAGTTCTTGCTATACGAGCTCCCAATTGGGAACTTATTATTCACCAAAGAGAGAAGAAAAGAGTAGAATACGAGGCGGTTAGGAGGTTTTTTTTTGTATAGGATGGCAAACAGACAGAGAACAGTCAGAGGCATTTTCATGACTTCCGACGCTCATAGACATCCGCACAGAGGCTAAGGATACGCTGCCCTCCTTTCTCCTCCCACCTGCATAGGCCACCGGCTATTTACACACCGCACGAAACAGCACAACTAACACTTTACGCCGGTCTCGTGTAAGCGAGAGGTACCTCCCCGGTCGTGCGGGCCCAATTCGGCTGCATGCAATGTGAGACTATCTCTTACAGAATCATCATCATCATCAGCCTATTGCAGTCCACTGTTGGACATAGGCCTCACCTATAGCACGCCACTGGGTTCGATCTTCGGCTAACCTTTCCCACTTCCTGCCCACAGCTTTGCGTATGTCGTCACTCCATATAGTCACAGGGCGTCCTACATTACGTTTGCCGGTGCGCGGTCTCCACTTTTGAACCAGTCGACCCCAACGATCATCGGTTCTGCGGCAGATATGACCGGCCCACTGCCACTTCAGCTTGCTAATCCGAGTAGCTATGTCGGTTACCCTAGTTCTCTTACAGAATATATCGTGCAAACGATATACGTATAGAGCCAGGTCCTAGAGCGGTGGATGCTCCGCTAGCGCAAACCAAGATACCTAATTGATGCTCCTCAGCATGATTGACTTCATATGTCAGATCTGCCGGGACGAACGACGAAGGCATGCTGCCAATTCGCTAACACCCCGCACAGCCTAGAATGTGCTTTTTATAGTCCAGTGTCATGACATGATAGAGATGAGACGACAAGCGAAATATGCTTAAATATCATTCGCTTAATAATAAATAATAAGCCAATAATATGCTTAAGCATAATTAACTTCAAAGTAATACTTGCAGGTTAGCAATCGCCTCTTTCTGCGAGATAGTTATTCTTCAGGAGACCGCTGGGCGAGCTAGAGATTTAACGACCTGTCTCAAAGACGATGGCGGATAGTCTTTCTAAGGCGCCTAGTCCAACTTATGCCGCCTCCCTGACCAAGACCAGGGATCGGACTAGGAACTGGACCCGAGTGCACGATCTCAACGTCTGAGGTGGGTTGTCTAGACTACCTAGACGACCCACCTCCGACTGTATCAGTCTTGGTACTGACAGATCCGAAACAAGCCAGTACAGTCCAATAGTTCCGAGGTTTTCCGTGGGTATTCGGTTCAACCGCGAGTCTCACACACCCATCACATCCCATCAAGTCCTGTGGCAGTTGGCGAATGATTTTTTCCACGAAACCCAAAAAAATAATGGTTATTTAGTGTCTAGACTCTAGACAGTAAACTTTCGAATGATAAAATTCGTGAATCCGTGAGGCATTAGTAAATTTCACCATCCATATTTAATTAGCAATATATAATGATATATTGCTAATTAAATAATGAAAGTGCTCGCCGAGTGAAATGCGGGCTATTCAGATGCAGTCTGGCCTGTTAATTAAATTATACACTCAATTGTAGCTCGTTTGAGCACGTTGTTACGCAACGTGGGTGACGCGTGAACACTGTGGTGTCATGATACTGAGGGCACCACGCCAATGGCACTCAGGGTGCTCTGTTGACACCCCGCCTTCTCTTAGTGGTACGACTTAAGGTTCTCCAATAAATTCATCTCTTTCTTAAATGTCTGCAAGGCGTCTGCATGAGGCCTGATTTTGCGGACGCTTATGGGCGGAGGTAGTGACTAAACACCTGCTCGTTTGCCCCCCTATTACATAAAAGAAAACTAGTTTTGAGTCTGCACTGGGTCGGTTGGATGGTAAACGCAATTGCCCTGAGGAATCACCGATGGCCAGATACCACGTCTCCCCAAGGGTTTCAATCCGGTGCACTAAGACTATCTATTACCAAAGTTGGATCTAGTCACAGCAAGGCTTGCGATAGAATCGAGACCGCTTGCTCAACAGTGGGTGTTCTGAGCTGACATCAAGCTAACGAGTTTAAATCTAGCTCAGATCATGATACCCGCAATTCCTTACAGTAGTACTAGGGTATTATAAAAAGAGAGAACAAGATGAAAACGGTACAATTGTAACAAAATTTCATCTCCATTATTAGCCGCATGGGGTCTTCTGGACCGCGTACGCTCCTGCGAGTACAATTACGTTGTAAGTATGGAAATGAGATTGTTAAAGTGGTTTACAAATGTGCAAACATTGTATTGCTGGTGCAGTACAGACAAATCCTGAGAATGTACGGCCGGGGTTACACTACCCTCAAATAAGAACGCCGCGGCGTGTAGCGACAGCTATGCTGTGATTTCTTACGGTTCCTCACAGTGTGACGACACATCAAAGATACGCAAATACCCTACGTACCAACATGCTTTAGTATCCTACTAATATTATAAAGGCGAAAGTTTGTAAGAATGTTTGCTACCCTTTCACACAAAAACTACTGTACGGATTTTTATGAAACTTTACAATAATATAGCTTTCATATCAGAATAACATAATAAGTTAAAATTTATAGGGTTTTTTTATAATCCGAAATCCACGCGGGTGAAGAAGCGGGCGGAAGCTAGTATATTTATATATCTAAACATTAGAACTGCTCTGAGAACTGAGATGTCTCGTTTTTCTTTGCTAATTAAGATCAAAGTTTAATGGACTCAGAAAAAATTAAGATGAGTGTAATTTGTTTGTTTCAGTTCGATTTTCTAGAAAAAAATATATTTAATGATTCTAGAAAAAAAAATTGAACTTAATCACATACCTACCTCAATTACGTGATTATGCTGATTATATTAAATAAGCTGCGAACTGCGGTTTCGCCTACGTTAAGTTTATTTTCAGTGGAAATCTAATACCTATATAAAATTCTCGTGTCACAGTTTTCGTTGCCATACTCCTCCGAAACAGCTTGACCGATTCTCATGAAATTTTGTGAGCATATTGAGTAGGTCTGAGAATCGGCCAACATCTATTTTTCATCCCGATATTCCCACAGGATCGAAAGTTACGCGGGTGAAACCGCGGGGCGCAGCTAGTATCGGATAAAAATGTTGAAGTATGCATTACTCGCTACTTTCACATTTATCTGATGTACCTAGAACATAAGATATTTTTTTTATTTTAGAGCGAACATTGTTATGGACAATACCGGACAAATAACAAAGTCAAATACAATATTTATTATCACGTTGCCTGTTATCACGGCCCAAACCGGGCGTTCATTACATCCTGTGTAGATAAATTACGCTTAATTATTATCCTGTGTAGATAAATAACGCTATTACAGATTTCAGAAAACAGAAAATTTTGGTAAATTTCGTAAATTTTCGATTTTCATGTGGTAATGTACATTACGTTGTTTTTGAAGATGTTGTAATCAAGGGACAACTATGATGTTTTGTGTAAAGAGTGATCGTATATTAGGGTACATTTTTGCTGTCACAGCAAAACCTTGGCGGTACAATTTTTTTATAGGAATATTTCATTTTTCATAGAAAAGTTACAAAAAACTACAAATAAAATTGCAATAAAAACTATTAACATTAGATGAGCCTATAGCGCGATGGTAGGCTATTGTACTATGCCTACGCCAAATTTCAATCAATTCGGTCCAGTTTAGTATTTTTATACAGGTACTAAAACTGATACTAACTAATATAGAGGATTTTTTTCTCTTTGTTTCAGATCAGGCGGGCTCCAAAAATAATTGAGAGATTTTAACTGTTCTTAAAACTAATAACAGAAAGCTATATCAGCTGATAAACATATAACAAAATAAGTCTACGTCAGTTTACGTCTATAACGAATAACCTTATAGATTTAAGCTTTTTACTGTACAGAATGTCAAGCTGATTTGACCTCTAATGGCTTGAAATTCTTAGTTCTCCTTTTAATAATGTTTAGATGAT